>OU452233.1:16562086-16616496 GCA_911728455.2 Marthasterias glacialis
AAAAGTTTTGTGGTGGTATAGGGGCCGGAAACCCGGTGCATTTAAACCTGATCATTCAGCTGTCAAGTTTATTGAACATTGTGACTTGTTATGAACAATCATTCTAACAACAAGGAATGTGATCTCACAACATACATAATAACCAGCTACAAGGTATAATAAACATGTATGACATCGCTTATCACCCCCACACTTACATGACTTGTGATCAAAGTGCAGGGAGTCGAAAAAACGTTGTCAAATTTACTCTACGTCAACATGGCTGTTGAAACTACTGAGCTCCCAGCATGTACATTAAAGTACGGCAAGGTTCAGCAATATTTTCTGAACTAAGCGCAGAAACAAACTGCCATTTGATGCTTTCGTCGTCTGTCCATAACACCAACCAGCAAGTTTTTTTTTACCTCCAGACAACAGAAACAAGCTGTAAAACTGTTGGAAGGTAACCCAAAAGTCGGTGAAAGATTCAGCTCGTTAGGGTTAGAACTATTGAGGTCGGTCCATGTTGAACGACACACCGAGGCCAAACTGATTAATCGATCGGCGGTAGAAATAAAATATATAGAGAGCTGCGTGGTGGCGCTCTATACGATATTTGGGGTGCACCCTACCATAGAGTTATATAATAGAACTAGAGGGTGTACTCGCTATGCCACGCACGGAACTCCACTGACTCACCATGGGCGAAAATCCCTATGGGCAAATTGCATACGAATATCCACTTTGAAAATGGCTGCTGTGTGAAGGGATGAGTTAACCAGTGGAAATTAATGGTCCGCGACCTTTTTCTCAATGGTCAAAAAATGCTCATTGTCGGGCCGTGTCGCATGGTGTGTACGCCCTCTAGTTCTTATATCTAACTCTATGGGTGCACCACACTAAATACGCTCCCAAAGTAACCAATGCTAAATGCTAAATATTCAAAATACTCAAAAAAAAAAAAAATACTTAAAAGTCTCCCAGCCTCCAGAAAACACATCTTTTCTGACCACTGAACTTCATTTTTTTCTTCAATTTTTAGTAGGTTAGCCGTTAAGAATTTTAGCTAGGTTGATCCAAAATAAAAACACCCCTGAACGAGTAAACTGGCCAGACTTCATTTTGGAAATGCCCTTCAATGTTTAGCAAAAGAGGGCCATTTTTAGAGGGCCACTCTACCCAAAATGCTCCCGGATGAAAATAAACAACCTCAGGGGCACAATGTTGGACCATTTTTCAACAATCCATAAAAGCAAGGTCCTTCGAATCTTTGATTTACAGAAAAGGTTGTGGTTTACAGGTTATTAATGAGGCTCGGTGTATGGAATTCTCCCTATTTAGTGTACTGCATCCTTTCGACCAAATACATGTATAGAGCACCGAATGAGCAAGATGTGGACTAGAGCTCTATATTGTTGGCAAATGAAGAGGCAGGGCTCCAAACAAAGTTCAGCAAATGTATATTTTGTTTTCCATTGATCTGATCTGCACTGATCTATTGTATCAAAAGGGTCAGTTGCCGAAATGGCGTCAAGTGGCCGTGGGATTTCACATTTCAGCCCGAGTTCCCCATTTTGCGCCTTCGACGCTCTATATAATCTTTACTTTGGCGCGGGCAAAAGTTAGAGCGTTCTATACTCTTTAGACGGACCGTCAGTGTCCGAAGCGACCTCGGCTGCATTGACTATACTAACTGGGCCCCCTTTTGCCTGCATGGCGGCCTGGGTATGGCCACAGAAAGAGCGCCGAAGGCGCACGATGGGGAACTGGAGCTGTATATCAATAGACCGATCCATTAAGCCCCGTCCCCTTATGTATTGAGCAATCACAGCCCATAAGTCCGACACGATAAAATCCTATTGGAAATGTAAACATGCGTACGCGTACGTAGCGCGCGCGTTCATGAGCAGTGTAGCACATTGTGCTGCCCAGTACAGTGGTGATGTAGCCGATGCTGTGATTGGACAATATGTTTAAGGGGCGGGGCTTAATGGATCGGTCTGCGTTTTGTAATATCATTGATAGTAATATTGACACATAATATTGATGTGTCAAAGGGGCCGAAATGTAGATAATAAAGCAATGTAGAGACGAGTACTTTGGGCTTTGTAGAGAGAGACGAGTGCTTTGGGCTTCACTGCACAAATTGAATATTTATTTGAGCTTCACAAAGTACAGATGACTGCAGAGTGAGAGACAGGAACAGAGAAGAAGAACTGGAAGAAAACTGGATGGGGCCACAGTGTACAAGTACACTGGGCAAACCAGAGGTCTGACTTGTAGAGTGCAGAATACGGAAACTGACTATAAGATGGAAAGTAAGGACATTGTATGGCAACTGGGTGTATGCAATTACAGGGTGGTCTGTGAGTGAAGTGTTGGGAAAGGATGAGGGGACCAGAAGTATTTATTGGGTATTAATTGGGTTGCAGACTGGTTGTCTGGGGAGGGAGCCTTGGGCAATTGTCTATAAATTTGGGACCTATTGATTAACAGACACCTGTTGGTGTGAAGTGAATATTTATGGCTTACAATAGCAATAGACCGATTGCGGGACCCGCGTCACGTGACCACTTCTGGATAACGTAAACACACACGTAATCCTCCATAGGAAAGGGTGGCACGGTACACAATAATTAATGCATTTAGTTTATTCGATCGAAATCTGTGAAAGATATTCCAGAGTTTGTACCAGAGAGCTTCGAATGGCTGAATAAAGCCAGTAAGGACAGTTCCAGCAAGTCTTGGAAATTGTAAAAGTACCGTTTAAATGTGCACGATTTTTACAGCGCACGACGAAACGTTAGGCCAGACGACCGCGATTACCACACTTTTTTCAACACAAAAACTTCACCGTTTTGAAGCTGAAATCCTCCAAAGAAATTGCTTTCCAAAACTGTGTGATTCCTTTGCCTATTTGAAATTCTGCAAGGCTATGCTCACTTTGTTTATCCCCCCCCTTTTTTTACAGTGATTTAGGCCAACATTACAAACAAAATAACAGACGGGTGGCTACATAATAGTCGTCCGACGCCAGTGGTGCGTGGCTAAAAAAAACCTCTTTTTAGTAGAATCCTGTTAAATTATGAGACAGAGATGTGATTTAAATTAATGCCACAAAATACTACTTTAAATAAAGGGGCTGATTGACTAATTTATCACTTAACAAAAGTAAAATCGACTGTTTTCGAACTCACTCTGTGTCACGGCCTATCCCTTTACACGCATTTTGCCATCAGCTGTGTACGGCGTTATACCCAATAGGGAGTCACGTTACCACATGTCATGTCGCGCAATCGGTCTATTATCAAAACAGTTTGCTAAAATGGCGTTCAGCGGAATTCCAGCCCGTTCCATATTTCAGCGGCCGAGTTCATAATCTGTGGGTATGACTGAGGTGGATGTCCTGACAGAATGACTCTGTTTGGTTTACTATGGTGGCCCTGAAGGGACATCGCACATCGCATACGTGTGCGCACACGTATGCAATGTCGTGAAACAATTCGCGAATATTATGCGCACACGTATGCAATGTCGTGAATCAAATCGCGAATATATGCGCACACGTATGCAATGTCGTGAACCAAATCGCGAATATGTGCGCACACGTATGCAATGTCGTGAAACAAATCCTGAATGTGTGCGCACACGGTATGCAATGTCGTGAACCAAATCGCGAATATGTGCGCACTCGTCTGCGAATATATTCGCGATGTCGTGAATTTTATTGCATACCATTGTCGCATACCTTTGAATAAAATGTCTATTGATCTGGGGGGTTGCACATAGAGTGGCCACGCAATGTACCTGCCTGGTACCCAAGCTCCTGCATTGAATGTCTTTGGTATACAAATGGGACCAGGGCCACTTGCATATATACTCCCTAGTTCACTAACACATTGTCCGCAACTATGACATCACCCCAAAGGTATGCGACAATGGTATGCAATAACATTCACGACATCGCGAATATATTCGCAGACGAGTGCGCACATATTCGCGATTTGATTCACGACATTGCATACGTGTGCGCATATATTCGCGATTTGGTTCACGACATTGCATACGTGTGCGCACATATTCGCGATTTGGTTCACGACATTGCATACGTGTGCGCATATATTCGCGATTTGGTTCACGACATTGCATACGTGTGCGCACACATTCGCGAATTGTTTCACGACATTGCATACGTGTGCGCACACGTATGCGATGTGCGATGTCCCTTCAGGGCCACCATAGTTTACAGGTATTTGTTTGATTGTAAATTGTATTTCACCTAATTGCTGTGTTGGTTTCAGAGCGACGAATGTTTTACCTTTTTAACCATTCGAATTACAAAAATAAAGTTAAAATAGTGAGTTTCAATTTGTAGTATTTAACTCGTTTTTGTAATCTGTTTCTCATCAGAAAGGTTTGTTTTGAAAAATTATATAAAACCATCTAGTTTTTTTGAGGGTAAATAACCTTTTTTCTTTGTCGTAATTTGTTTATTTTTCTCGCTGTCCCCGCCGTCAATCCCGTTGTACCATTTTCCAAGAGATTAGTTGAGGTTTTTGTAAGTTAGTTCCCCAGCGTTATGTTTCTTTTAAAGTTTACCATTTTTCAAGGACGGTTTACAGCGAAACAATTCACATTTTGGCACAATACTATGGTGTTCCAAAGAGGACAGTCTCCCCTTCGTGGTTTTGGATTGTTCCGTCGTAGTTTTGTGTTGTCCGTCGTGATTTTGTGTTGTCCGTCGTGATTTTGTGTTGTCCGTCGTGATTTTGTGTTGGCCGTCGTGGTTTTGGATTGCTCCGTCGTGGTTTTGGATTGCTCCGTCGTGATTTTGTGTTGTCCGTCGTGATTTTGGATTGCTCCGTCGTGATTTTGTGTTGGCCGTCGTGGTTTTGGATTGCTCCGTCGTGATTTTGGATTGCTCCGTCGTGATTTTGTGTTGTCCGTCGTGATTTTGGATTGCTCCGTCGTGATTTTGTGTTGGCCGTCGTGGTTTTGGATTGCTCCGTCGTGATTTTGGATTGCTCCGTCGTGATTTTGTGTTGGCCGTCGTGGTTTTGGATTGCTCCGTCGTGATTTTGGATTGCTCCGTCGTGATTTTGTGTTGGCCGTCGTGGTTTTGGATTGCTCCGTCGTGATTTTGGATTGCTCCGTCGTGATTTTGTGTTGGCCGTCGTGGTTTTGGATTGCTCCGTCGTGATTTTGGATTGCTCCGTCGTGATTTTGTGTTGGCCGTCGTGGTTTTGGATTGCTCCGTCGTGGTTTTGGATTGCTCCGTCGTGATTTTGTGTTGGCCGTCGTGGTTTTGGATTGCTCCGTCGTGGTTTTGGATTGCTCCGTCGTGATTTTGTGTTGTCCGTCGTGATTTTGGATTGCTCCGTCGTGATTTTGTGTTGGCCGTCGTAGTTTTGGATTGCTCCGTCGTGATTTTGTGTTGGCCGTCGTGATTTTGTGTTGGCCGTCGGACAACACAAAATCACGACGGCCAACACAAAATCACGACGGAGCAATCCAAAACCACGACGGAGCAATCCAAAACCACGACGGCCAACACAAAATCACGACGGAGCAATCCAAAATCACGACGGACAACACAAAATCACGACGGAGCAATCCAAAATCACGACGGAGCAATCCAAAACCACGACGGCCAACACAAAATCACGACGGAGCAATCCAAAATCACGACGGACAACACAAAATCACGACGGAGCAATCCAAAATCACGACGGAGCAATCCAAAACCACGACGGACAACACAAAATCACGACGGAGCAATCCAAAACCACGACGGCCAACACAAAATCACGACGGAGCAATCCAAAACCACGACGGAGCAATCCAAAACCACGACGGCCAACACAAAATCACGACGGAGCAATCCAAAATCACGACGGAGCAATCCAAAACCACGACGGCCAACACAAAATCACGACGGAGCAATCCAAAATCACGACGGACAACACAAAATCACGACGGAGCAATCCAAAACCACGACGGCCAACACAAAATCACGACGGACAACACAAAATCACGACGGAGCAATCCAAAATCACGACGGAGCAATCCAAAACCACGACGGCCAACACAAAATCACGACGGAGCAATCCAAAATCACGACGGACAACACAAAATCACGACGGACAACACAAAATCACGACGGAGCAATCCAAAATCACGAAGGGGAGACTGTCCTCTTTGGAACACCATACAATACCAAATCTATACATGGGACCCTGGACCCTGGACGGGACCAGACTGGTTCACCCAGCGGCTGTTTGTGAAAAAGGCCAAAACGAGAGATGTAAATGATTCCACAAAACAGCCGCTGTGTGTACCAGTCTGGTCACCATTAGTCGTGGTAGCATCATCGTATTTAAGTCATTCAGGGAACCCGACAAAGTGCGGTTATCGAACCCAATATCGGAACTCAGGTGCTCGATCTCTTGAGATAACAACGTTAACTTGTGAACCCCAATTATGAGAACGTATGTTCAGCACACAAGTTTAAAAGTATTCGAGTCTGACTCTGAGTGTAGGTGTAAACAAAAAGTTACTCTCAAAAAGTATTTGATTTCTAAAAATTTTGATTCATTCTGTTCGACTAATTCCAGCAGTTTGGTAATGGTAATCTACAGCTTATATCAAGTACAGTAGTATTCCATCGGTAAGTTTTATGATCAGGAAGTGGCCGGGAGAAAAAGACACTACGGTACGGACTCAGTAATTTGATTGATTACATTTGTCTTGGCTCCCGGAGGGCCAAGAATTAGGTAGCAATATTATAGCAAATTTTTGTTTTTTTCAAATGTGGTCAAACTATACATCAAATTAAAGGTCTTGACTGGAGAAATTCAATGGAGCAAACGCCATTGCCATAAGTGTTTTCGTTTATGAGTTACGCCCTCCCAAAGGCACCAAACTCCTGGGACACTTCTGGTCGTCAATAGTGTCAATGTGACTGCTAGTGCTAACCTAAAAACATACCTAACCCCTATCCTAGCATAGCGTATCACTCATTCTTATCAGCTTTTTTCAAGGCTGCTCCTTTTTAAAATCTCCACAATTCCCTTGCGCGATCTTGCGCAGGATCACAAACCAAGTTTTCTTTATCAAAAAGGATCAAGGATTTTACTGGTATAAGTTTAAAAGAAAACCCCCCATGCTTTGACTCCTAAATTCTTAGAAAAATGTGAAAATTGGATCAAACTTTGGTCAAAAACAGGAAAAAATACATGAAAACCTTATTTTCGCACCGATTTTGACGCCGTAAAAAGCACCAAGATCACTTCAATTTTTTCTCTACCAATAGATGGCAGGATTATCCCATTTAAAAGTCAATAGAGGGCGGTATAAATCCAAATTGGTGACCCCATGAAAACATGTAATTTGCTTCAAAATGGCCGCTCGCGAGATTGTCTCGTCGGTAACCCTGGAAAATTGAGGTATGTTTTTCCCTTTTTTATTGTATATATTAAAAGAAGAGGGCTTTATCGACTTGGAGGAGTGATTTGAGGCTTAAATGTCATGTTGGGACGGAGAAACGTCCATTTAAAAAAACTCAATTTTGTGTGGCGCCAGAATAGGAAATGTCAATATCGCGCTACCTCTAACAAAGCTAAATTAGGCCTAGTCCAAGTTATTGGGGAATGGGGACAGCGCTTTTTTTACATTTTTTTAAACATGTTGGACATTATCTGATGTATGTATGTAATAATGTATCCCGTCTGAGTGAACTCCCATCAAAACTTGGCCGTCAGACAGGGAGTGACAAAAACTACTCCAAAATCCATCAAAGACACTAGCTCTACTTTACTCACCTGCTCACCTGAAGTAACACAGGAGATTTTGTCGGTCAACAGGTTAATGATAATTATAGTACGATTGTGTCAGAAACTCAGATATGTTTCTGAAAAAAAGAAGAAATGTTAGGCTAAAATGTGAACTAACGACCGCATCGATGCTAGTGGATCGCATTTCCAATTTGTTTCTACACCTCCAATCAATTTCCAGAATAGTACACTGTAGTAGTACTTTGAACTAAAATTGTACTGCATTCATCTTTTGCAGTTGAATCAGAGCAGACTAGTTTTCATTGGCTATCTATAACGGCAACGCTACACGTCCGTATGATGGCTTCATTAACAAGGCCCAGTGTTGTGATTGTTGGCGCTGGTATGGCTGGTCTTGCTGCAGCAGTGAAGCTGATTGAGGTTGACTTGTTTGATGTCACAATCTTAGAAGCAACCGACCGTCCAGGAGGACGCATGCACACTTCTTGCGAAATGGGTAATTGTGGGATCAGCACAAATACTGTATCCGGCTGCCACTTTAGCTCCCTTCATTTAGGTCAAATTATATCCTTACCTGTCCAGAAAGGTTGACAGAATGTGTATAGAGAGGAACAGGCACTTTGAACTATTAGTTACAAAGTGTCAAAATCATGAAGAATAAGCTATTTTCTGGTCTACGGTGGTCTTGACAATGCTACTCGCTAAACGCCATTTTAGTTCCTTTGGGCACGAATGCACGAAATTTCCGGTCGTGCGATAAAATGCCCACTTAAATTTTCTTTTTTACAGGTCAATAATTAGCATTTCAGCTACCAATCCCTCGAGTAGGGAAAAAAAAGGGAAAAAATCCCATCATCCATTAAAGAAAATAAAAAAATCCCTTAGAAAGTGGCAGTCGAAATATGGAAACTTTTCCATGGGATATTTGGATGTGCTTTTAGAGGTACAAACTATTAATAAAATCACAAGTTTCAATCATAAAGTAAAAACTTGTTGATTATAAGTTCATACTGTACCAGTGTAGTTCCAATCTTCCAGAGATGAAGGTTTCATTTCACTTTTGTTAAAAGGTGCAAATAGTCTTAACGCTACGTTGCTTAACTTGGATTGCCCCGATTACCCGCCTTGGCTTATGGCTGTGTCATTGTGAACAAAGAGGGTTTTATTCAAGTTTTCTCTAAAGAGAAAAGTAAATCCCAGTGTAATTTATAAGAATGTTTGTTGTCTTGACATCAGTTAGTAAAGGTTTTATTTTGACAACGGTATTCTAACAAAGAAATTGTCGTCCTGGTGTTCTGAAAATCTCGGCCGAACTAGTTAAAACCCATTTCTGTATATCAAATTGCCAAGAGTGTCTCTGGCATCCCTTGAAGCAGTGTGAGAGATTATCTCTCTGGTGCAAACTCTGCGTACTGGTGCTGCATTGTGTCAGATTCTCTTGAAGTGCCTCAAACCTTTGCTCATGTATGTACATGATGTAATCATTGACAGTTTTTTTTTTACATTCACGTCTCTGCAGGCTCCAAGGTGATAGAATTAGGTGCTAACTGGATACACGGCGAAGACAACAATCCTCTTTATAAACTAGCTAAGGAAAATGGACTACTCAAGGTAAATAATCATTGAAAGCGCCTATAGGAACGGCTTTAATTTTGTGATTCTACCACATCTGAGTCCAAGTATAAGTTAGGAAAGTTCAAGTCAAGGTACTAACCAAGTTCAGATAGTCAGAGTGAAATCAAAGTTCACTGGAATGTCGCCTTTGAGAGGGCAAAGTCATTTTCATTTTGGAAAGGGTATACTTCCTTTGGACCTTTAAAGTCTATGGGAAATTCTTGAAGGGACACCGAGGCCAACTTCTTCTTTCGTATGAGACAGCTAAGCAGTGTCGCTTAGCCTCTGCAGCCAGCTCACTGTGTAATGGTTTAGGTTTTTGAGGTCCAGGTCGTCGGGTGGGGGAAAAGTGGGGCACTCGTGGATGATGTGGTGGGCGGTCTGTTCCTCGGCTCTGCATGGGCAGGCTGCTGATGGGCGCAGACCCCAGCGGTGCATGTTAGCATTGAAACGGCCAACTCCCGTCCGTAGCCGGTTCAGGGTTGTCCAGTTTTTGCGAGGAAGGTCAGCACCCGGTGGTAATCTAGTGTTTGGGATGACTGTGAGTTGAGGGGGTCGGGGACAAGACCAAGGCCAACAGAGGTCATGGCCCCGTAATTCTAGGCCTGAAAGTTACTGTATACACGGCACATATGAACGTACAAGTAGCCGGTAAAGTTGGCCCCTACACATTGTATACATCTGGAGTGTGCACTGTGCATTCACTGTACAGCAAATAAATGTACACAATACACTAAGCAACAATGAGTAAATGTGGCTAGAATTGCTGACATTGCTGAAACACCAAAAAAATAACTCATTTGGGATGAAAATTACAAGTGAAAGTCACACACATTCTCTCTTGTAATATACTCTGACAGCAAGTTTAAAACCATTAAAATGCATGTGTGCTGTATGTTGGCACAACTGTGCACAGGACAAACTGTGTACATAACATGTTTTTAGCATTTAGCCCGCTAGCGTTTGATGGTTCTTGCCTATATTATAGAATGCAAAGTAGTGAGATAATGAAGACCAACGGCCCATTTATTGGAAATGATGGGACTGTGTGTGTGTTTGTATTGTGTGCTCGGATATTCGTCATTTGGGCATTGTGTACATTTTGACAAGTTATAAGGTACAAATGAATAAAAACAGGGCTTAATTTTTTCACTAATCTGACACCTTTTTTGAAATTTCCGAAATCAATCATCAACATCAATTTTTTTGATATTTAGATATGATTGAAAAAGTGATATTAGCGATATCGATATCAAAATACTATGGAGTATTCTTGTGTATTATCGACATACCAACGGGCGTTAAATTTGCAAAATTGTTATCCCTCTAGGAGTCCAGAAGCAAACGCAGAAGCAGCAGCAGCAGCAATCCTTGCTGTAGCAGAGACGACTCTTCTTCTGACTCGTCTACCGACTCGTCTACCGACTCGTCTACCAACCCATCTACAGATTGGATCAAAACAGCTGCAAATAAAGGTGCTTATATTCTTGAGAATGGGGCTGTTGTACCACTTGATATTGTCAAGAAAGGTTGTATGTGGTATGACAATCAATGTGAAAGAAGTTCTGACAGCGATAACCACAATAGCTGCTCAAGTGTTGGTGAATATGTCACAAAGACTTTGGAGACTACAATGGAAGAAGAAGGTATCACAGATGAACAGGTAAAATGTTATCTTCGGAGACTCTCCAAATGGTGTTTGATGCAGGAGTGCCTTGACATGGCTTGTGAAAGCTGCAATGATGTGTCATTGATTCGGTTCAACGATTTTAAACCATGCCCGGGTGAATATTACACTCGCCTTGGGAAAAAGGGTTTCCAAGGAATTGTTGATTTGTTCCTGAAGAAACTTCCTGGCGACACTATTCGATATTGTCAACCAGTAAATCAAATAGTATGGACACAAGAAACGGGTGCCGGTACTGCAACGAACGGAAGAACATGTGCAGTGGTTTGTGTCAAAGGTCAACCAGACATCCCAGCTGATCATGTGATCATTACATCATCCGTAGGGTATCTACGGGAAAACCACCTCGGTTTGTTTCAGCCACCGTTACCTGCAGACAAGCAGCGAGCGATAAACACCCTCGGCTTTGGCACAGTCGATAAAATCTTTCTGAGGTATGAGAAGCCATTTTGGGAAGCCGGGTGCGAGGGGATTCAGTTGCTATGGGAACATGATCCATGGCATGATGGTAATTCAACCTCAACCATGGATTGCGAGAGTAACTGGACGTGGAAAATCACAGGTGAGCCGTTTTGTTGAACTGGTTCTCCAGATATTAATATGCAGTCTGCAATTTGTTATGAAGGTGAATGCTAAATTTACACAGTGCACTTTTAAAGTTCTGTGCACAAAATTGTTTTTACCTGACACAACCTGTTCAGTTGAATGGTTAACTTGCAAATGTCGTGGAGAGTAGGAGGGTTAAACGATGATTTTGATTTACGAACAGTGCGAGCACCCAGTCTTCACTGCATAGTAAAGACTGGGTTGGTGGTTGGCTGCTGTTAATGGACTGAGGCGAGGTCTATTAACAGCTGCCAGCCACCAACCAAGGTATGCACAGTGCACACATAACTTCTACACATCAATGCTTGTTTAATGGCTATTTATTGGCTACTTCATGGAGCCAGTCTTTATGTCATATGTTAAAACACTCCCATGTGACCAGTCTTCGACCAATCAGAGCGCATAAACTTTCTGAGGTAATTGTTAATGAAAGATAAACTATGCCAGCCAGCATTGTGATATCACATAGTGGATGCATCTGCACAGTACACGCATGTGCAGATGTAATTCAGTGCACAGTTGAACCACCACACACAATCCATGCTGGTGAATGGTTTCAAATGGTTGGTCAACTCGCTGCAAAATATTACCAAGAGAAGGATGGTTTTAAAGACTCAATGATGTAGACGGGTACACCTGTAACTTAACGTTCATTATTTTATATCTAACAGGCTTTTACTCCGTAGATGGCCATGATGATAAACTGTGTGCCTGGATTTCTGGAAAAGAAGCAGAATACATGGAGCATCTCTCAGATACTGAAGTGGGGCAGGTAAGTCACAACAGTGTTGTAAATATCCAGACCTGGTCTTGGTCTCGGGACTGTCTCAAGACTTTTTTTTTGCAGTCTTGGTCTTGGGAAGGCTGGCCATGGTGTCAGATACTGGTCTCATACTGGGGCAATTTCAATCAAGGAGTTGCTTTAAGGCCAAAAGTATTGCTTAGTAAATTTCTGCTAGGCGCAGTTTTGCAGGAAATCTGTCACAAATTGTACAAATGAAATGGTACTTTGGCTGGTAACCTATTTCTGGTAAGCTACATGGTTAGCTACATTTTGTGCTTAAGCAGTTCTATGAAATTGGGCCCTGGGGTGGATTTCACAAAACTAATTCTAAGTTAGGACTAGTCCTAACTTATGATTAGTCATATAACTTAGGACTACATGTAGTTGCTTGTCTTAACTTGAGATAAGACTAGGCCTGGCGCTTTGTGAAATCCACACCAGTTCTCTAATTTTTTTTTATTTGAAGCAGGGAATAACTTGGCACAAGGGAAAGCAGCTTTGACAGCACATTTTTACAGCGTATGCATATGTGTGTTTGGTCTCGGTCTCTGTCCCGGTCTTGGGTAGGTGGGTCTCAGGTGTTAAAGACAACTACAATATCCACAGAAAATACGTTGATGTCGGCTCGATAGTTGATGATACTGCAACAAAAACGCCCTGATGCCATTCAACCTCCCCTGCCCTAAAAAAAGCAGCAAACCAAGTTCCACATTATCATCTAAGATTTTCTTTATTGTCAATA
This sequence comes from Marthasterias glacialis, assembly GCA_911728455.2. NCBI lineage: Eukaryota > Metazoa > Echinodermata > Asteroidea > Forcipulatida > Asteriidae > Marthasterias > Marthasterias glacialis. The sequence goes on from OU452233.1 coordinate 16,575,292, forward strand.
CAGACATGTACAGATATTCTAAGAAAGTTCCTCCAGAGAGATGTTCCCAGCCCAGTGCAGGTTGTTGTATCACGTTGGGGTAGTCATCCCTACATCAGAGGTTCATACTGTGGGTATTTACCAGTTCACAGTACAGGAGAGGAGTACGATGTCATGAGTACACCCATCATTCAGGATTGCCAAGGAGGCGATGGTAGAAACGTTCAGGTATGTCCAGATCCTGCTTACTCCGTTCCCCACTTTTCTTCTTTTCTTGCACCTTAGGACTGTGACGCCACACTGCACCACATCCCAGTATAGCCTATATGTGCTGAAAAGGGATTATTACTGATCAAAGGAACCTGGGCTTAATTTCGCAAAGCTGCGATGTATGAAACAAATATCATTTTGTAATTATTATTACATAACTTTAATAGCTGATGTATTTGATTGGCAAAAAAGAAAGTGGGATACCAATTTGAACATGGCATCTTGACTGGTAACGTATTTTGGCTACAGGCAATAGACCTTATGCATTGACGTCATCACGTCGCCATCTTAGAGGTTAATCGATAATGTAACAATGGAAACGCAGAGATTTGTACGCGCGGCGCACAGGCTTGGCCAATGAACAACCTCCTTTTGACCTCTAGACGAGGGCGCCCTACTCAAATGACGTCATGTGCATAAGGTCTATATATTTTGTTTGTGCTTTTAAAGCAAAGTTGTCTGAAATTTGACTCTGACTAGTCCTGAGAAAAGTCTGTATCCCAATTAATGTGGTTTTCTGGCTGGTATCTTTACAGCATCCTTTGCTTTTGTTTGCTGGTGAGGCGTTTCATAAAGAATTCCAGTCAACAGTTCATGGTGCGATGGTATCCGGTCAGCAACAAGCAGAGAAACTCATCCAGTTTCACCGGTCACCCAGTACATAATGAGCCACAAATAACCAAGATGAAAGACAAAAACACAAAAAGGGGAAAGGTGACAATTTCTAGTTTGAGAAGCTTGAGATATTTGAGAAATTTGAAAATAAATAATATTTTGTTACATATTGAAATAATAATAACAATTTGTATATAAAAAGTGCACATTTTTTCAGGATAGAAAACAATTTAGTCAAGAATTTAATGTTGGCCCTTAGTGTTGAAACCATAGAAATACACTGGAAAAAACCAAGGAGTCATATTGGTAGGCTTTTGTTGTGAGATATTCCCTCCTATACAATGGTACCACAGACTACCACAAAGGGGGCATCGCAGGAGATGTTCCATGGTCTGGGCCTCAGTTCCACAGTCACAGATGGTTGGGCTGGACGGGTATCCCCACTTACTCAGTGAAACCTTTGAGCGGCCTACACCAGCACGGAGTCTATTTAGACATTTCCATTTTGCCCAAGTGGTATTATATCCAGATGGAAGGTTTTCATCCGGGAGGATCTCCATTGCGGGAATATGGAGGCTGGGCAAGCCTTGTCTTCCATATTGCTATGCAGGCTTCAGAAGGTAGAGCTTCCAGAGAAGTGGTACTGGCCATAAAGCTTTTCCTGGACTTCAGACGACTGGGTGCAGGTGTATAGTCATACAGAGGGTGCCTCTCGTCTGTTGCTTGCCGAAGTCGCTCTTTGTTACTGGCTACTGTTCGTCTGATGTCAGGCGGGGCAATACCTGCAAGGATATGCAGGCTGTCGATATTTGATGGTTTTTAACATCCTGTGATGCATCTGCAGCTAGCATTTAGCACAGTGTCTATCTTTTTCGCATGGGCAGATCTTCCCCATGCAGGGCAGGCATATTCGGCGGTGGAGTAGCATAGAGCAAGGGCGGTGGAGCGGAGAGTCTTTGGGCTTGCTCCCCATCTTGCGTTGGTGAGCTTTCCGCAAGATGTTATTGCGTGTGCTCACTTCTGCCTTTGTCTTCTCAATGTGTTTCTTGAAGGTCAGGCATCCGTCCAAAGTGACTCCTAGGTATACTGGATGCTCGCAGTGGGCCAAGGCTGTTCCAGACCAGGTTATCTTGAGTTGGCGTTTGGCTTCTTTATTTCTGAGGTGCTTAAATAAAAGGAAATTACACCATTTGCAGACATGAAACATGAAAATAACTTATTTGACAGAAAGTACATATTATTCACAAGTACCTAGTGAAATCGTTTCGCCAGGTGTTATTTCCTTTTAAAAATAAAAAAGAATTTGTTGCATTTTGAAGCGATGGTCGGTCGGCCATCGTTTGCAGCAAAAAGGGTTTCGTTTGAATACAGATTCTTCATCTGCCGTGTCTGCGTGGAAGTAACCGCTCCAGGTTTTCGCTAATATCTCACAAACGCTACCACCTTTTGAAATTAAATTTCCAAAGGTTAGTTTTGTGGTATAAACCTACAATTATATTGCATAGAAACAAATGTATGGTATGATCATAGGAACCTGGGCTTAACACGTTGACTGCCGTGCATAATTTCACATGGCGTTCCCATTTGCCAAGCGTTAGGGCCTATGCGCATGCGCGCATACTTAATAGGTACCGGTACTTACTTAAATAGTTTAAACATGTACATTTTATAGAAGTATGTCCTCACCATCAAGTTGTGCCAGTGTATTCAAGTTACAATGCAAAGACCTTTCATTTTCTACGAGTATATTCGTAGTGGCAGACTCCGGTACACCTGTTAGTACGAGGATATTCGTAGTCGGCAGTCAACGTGTTAATTGAAATTTCCACAAATACCAATGATGTAATTTCTCTTTAATATTCCGGTCCCGAGAGGTCCTTTAAAACTGCTTGATGTGTTTTTTTAACACATTGACAAAGATATTGACCGAATTCTCCTTCTAGTGCATTGAAAGTTATAATTGAAGCATAGACAGATTTGTTTTCAACCCAAGAAAAGTACTGATGTTTTAAATTTATACTTCCTAACATTGTGCTAAAAGTACTTCTGTAAATAATATCATCAGGTACAATACTTTGTCAGGGAATCACAACATACGAACTCTACCAGCCTGCGATGGTGGTGAATGAGATGTTGACAACCTGCAGGTGCTCTTCCTGATACCTCTGGTATATTATACTAATGTTAATGTAGTCAGTGTAATTAACTTACAGTAGGCATGTGATTTCAGGATTTTCTCAAAATCTCCTCGAACCTTTAAATTTTCTCGGAAGAAGTAAAACAGGGAGAAAGAAATTGTCCACATTGCGTCCAAACCTGTAGTTTTGTACATGTATTTCTGGTGATGCACAAGGCTTTTGGCCTAAACATACATGTACTGTATTGTAACATCTACATGCAGGTTTCCGGTCTAGAATAAAGGTAAACCCACACCTGTAAGCCATTTTCAGGGATGTTTATAATTGTCAAATCTCAGCCCTGTTACAGTTATACATGTAGCTTTAAGCTTGATAAGAACTACCTCTAAGTTAATATTGCCTTGGGGGGGGGGGGTAAGGTAGGGAAGGAAGACATTTCAGAGTCATGGCTTAAGTTTCCTCTTGCCACAAAAGTTCAGGTTTATTTTGATAACAAATAAATTAAAGATTTACTGTTTTAATTCAATTGTGCATTAAAAATCAAATTTTATGTAATATTGTTTTGATAAAGGCATAGAATTTCGTATGTCAAATTATTTCACTGAACATTCTGTATCTTTCTTTGTTCATGTAGATCAGTTGAAAACAAAGTTTCCCAAGATCAGTATAATTTAAAACAACAGGTGTATATGTATATTGTGTTTTATATCCATGTGTCATTAAAGAATTTTCAAAAAAAGTATGTTGTAATAAAGGTTTTTAAAATTCAGAACAAGCTTTGTTTGTTTTCAGATTTATTTCAAACACAGTTACTTGGCAAGCATAAACACTTGTTATATATGTGTCAGTGACCATGGAATATGGAACTCTGGGTCGCCAGGTTGCAGCAGATTCAGTGTCTGAGGTACTTTTTCCCATTGTTTGGGTATTTCTGAGAATGCGCATACTTCTGAGAACAATGAATTTACCTGGTAAGTCTGCTGGTGCTTAGCATCACCAAACATCTCCCACTGCCATTTGATTGAGAATGTTCAATAATTTAATCATGTTGGAGTCATGGTCCTCTTGTTGCCCATTGACATCAATACAGTTGGTTGGAACTTTACTTTTTGACAATGTTTTGATTCCTTTGAAATTTTGTTTGAGATTTCCGATTCATAAAAACAAGTTCAATGACTAGCAATTTTTACTGACATGATTATGAACGAGTTGATACGAGATTTTTATTATTATTCTTATTCTGTCCCTGGCCCATCCGAGAGGAACCCCAAATATTTCTCTCGTGTTTGCACTGGACCGCGGAGCTGGTCTTGAGCTTGGATGATCACGCGACGTCTCTCATTTTCCAGCGGGGGAAGAAATTTGCCATTTTCAGCATCCAGCTCGGTAGGAGTGAGCACTTTGTTGTGGTCGGATGTCTCAGAAGATTGTTCTTCCTGTACAAAGGACTTAAGGGAAAATGGGAATAAAGTGTATTGTCAAAACCAGTGTTGTAGGTCTCAAGACCTGGTCTTAGTCTCTCTCTCGGGCTGCAAAAGTCTCGGCCTCGTAAGGGCTGATCTCGGTCTTGGTCCTGGTCTCAAATGTCAAGGTCTTGGTCTCAGTCTTAGTCTTGGACTTCCAGGTCTCGACTACAATACTGGCAAATGTCGGTCTGGCATTGGCAGGGTTCTATCAAAAGTGAAGATCCAGAGACGAATCCAGGTAAAATCTGGAGGTTTCAAGACTTATTCATCTCCAAACTTACTCATCGTTTTATGTTGACTCTTTTCATTCCCTCCAAAATGTATGGAGCGTTGTGTGTAGTGGTATATAGAAAAACATTGTAGCATTTTACAGATGCTTTAGGTATGACTCAATAACAGAAAGGTGCACTTTCTGAACTCGGTGCCATTTCACATGATGCATTTTACAGGCAACCAGTTTAAGGCAATCTCCAAGAAGAAAAAGCATTCACATTTCAATTTTCCCATAATTTTCTTTAGGATTGTAAGACATCACCAGAAAATAACTCCTGTGCTACCAAAGTGTTCATTTTGCAAGCAGTGCAGTTGGTTGCCTCTAAGTTGCCAGTAAAAATTGCCCTGTGTGACAAGGCCCTTAGTAATCATTTTGAAATTAAAAGCAGAAATCCAAATGAATCACAGTAGCAGTACCAAACCCATACTCCAATAACACCTGGGCCCAGTTTCATAGAGCTGCTTAAGCACACAAAGTAGCTAAACACAAGAAAATTAAGCTTACCTTTATAAGATTACCAGCCACATTACCATGTCATATTTTCAATTTGTGACTGGTATTCTGCTCATTTATGCTAAGAAAATTGTGAAGCACTATTTACTGCTTAAGCAGCACTATGAAATTGGGTGCTGGGCCCAGGTGGAGAATTGGCCCGGGAGGCCCAAGAGTCTGGCCTTGGTGGACAAGTACGAAGATAAATGGGATCGAGCCATTGGTTAAGGTAGCCGCCCTGGAAAGCTTCGCCAGGCCCAACGGAGTTGCAGCGCGAGTTGCCTGTTGACTACCTTGGGGCTTCGCAGAGCTTCAGCCCCCACGAAAGAGGGTCAACTTGATGCAACTTGAGTCTGGTGCGGTAAACCACTCCGCCACAACACTCTACTTAATAAATCTACATCCAGCAAATCCAGGCAATGGATTTTGAAGAACCGTGAGGCAGTTAGGGTTATAGAGGTTTGTATCAATAAGGTCAAGGCGAACCTGAGGTTGAAAGAGTTGCCTTTTGAACTCCAAGATAGTTGTAAGGGGCAGCAGCCCAGCCTCCTGAGTATCATCCCCTTCCGGCTTCTTCCCAAGTCTACCCAACAGTTCTCTTTGATGAGACTGAAGTCCACGGTGGGAAACAGCAACGGGTCGGCATCGACGTTTTGAATCGACTACTAATGAACAAACCATCAAATTCTACATCTCATTAAAGTGGTGCTTGATTTTTAATACATTTAAAATTTACAATCCTACACACCTTAAACACGGTGGAACCATTTTTTTAATTTTTTTTTTTTACCATTTGCTCACATTTAAAATCTGACAAATCAAATGGAGGCAAGTGGGGAGTTTAGATTTGCCCTTTGAGGTAGAAGGCTGTTTATTACTTTTACTCAGTGGGGTTGGGGTGGGGGTTTATGTTAAATGCAAAATAAAAATTACAAAAAAGTACAGTACAGAAACGGCAAGTTTTTCAGGATGTGTCGACATCCCCCCAAAAAAGAAGAAAGAGAAATTGATATTTATAATAAACAAACAAAAAACATACAAAAATAAAATGCTCCTCTCTTTAACAATTTTTTTCAGTTTTCCCTACTCTTTTTAGCCAAGCCCATGAAGGAGCACAATCCCCAACCTTGGGTTTACCACTGTCTTTAGTGCAATTGCAAACATGGAATGTGACAGCTCTATTGCTGCAGCATGATTGAATGGGTCCATCACTTAGTGGTAAGGATGAACTTGTCCTTGCTCTATGTTCTAATCAGTGAGCTTTTGGATTAAAACTAATCAATCAATCCCTGCTAATTACCAATCCTGTCCTTTGTTTTCAGTAATATTCACTCTATGCAAGCCTGATTGCTTCATTCTTTAAAGGGCAAGGCCACAAAGGCATTTTCTTCTTGATAACGGCACTTCTATATGAGGAAACTGTAAATTTCTACTGGAACATTTCAAGGGCACCAAGGCACTGACCAGGGGCATGGAGGCAATCGCCTCCTTTGCCTCTGTGAGTATAAGGCCTTCTTTATGGCATTTTTGACTTGTAAGCAGTTTCTTCTAGGCAGGGTTTTTGCTCAATCATTCAATTTTACCTCGTGACATTTTGACCAAGGCTCCCTTTTTGTTGCCTACCTTTTGATTGTCCCATTGTAGTAGCAGCTTCCTTGACTTGCAGTGTGACCAGACCTCGTCTAGGCAGTGTGGCTTTGGGTATGTGCATCTCATCCCGATTACGTGGTTTCTGGTTTTCATATCCAGTCAGGGGAGGCAGGTAGCGATGGGAACTCTACAATAAATCATTACACACAGTGAGCGGTAAACATCAGACTCCTAATGCTGAACACTCTCACCTCTCTGGCTCTGCTTATCCATCCAAAGAAGGTTCTCAGGGCTGCACTGTTTGGCAGAAAGCTTTTGCTTAAAGAGCTTGGGTGGCATTGATAGCGTGTGCATAAAGCACTCGCCTCTCACCAATGTAGCCCTGGTTCGATTACCGGCCAAGGCCATATGTGAGTAGAGTTGTGCACTGGTTCTCTCCCGTGCCACAAGGGTGTTTCTCCAGGCCATCCGGTTTTTCTCCCTCTGGAAAAATCTAACACTTTCCATCTCAGGCTGTGCTCTGTGGTTATATAACCGGTTGATGTGGCTGGCTGCCAAAGGCGCCCTTAAATGCCTGCAGCTCGAACACGTGTAGCCACATCCTTCGCAATTCAGCTTCTCAGCTGCCAGTAAGGATGATTAGCCTCCCAAATTATTATTATTATATATGGAATTGGCCCCAGATCATCATCTGGGATGATTCCCTTTTTTCTCAAAAACTCATGATTAATTTTTGTAAATTTTGATCATACCTGGATTGAGCTGAGTGATTGTGTTGCCAAAGGTAGATCTACAGCTTGCCTTGGGAAGTCAATGCCTACATGTACATGCACATGCTTCTTCTGGGACTGAATGTAGTTCACATTTCGTTGCTGAAATAAGTAGAGTTCAATTGTTCATCACTAGTATTAAAAGATCTCTCCTTAAAGGCACTATATAGGATTGGTAATCCTGATAGTGCAGTGTGTTCTTACTTTGTCGTATTCAATGTATACATGAACAAACAAACCTTTGAACATGAATTGGGCACAATCCGTCGTCCGAGTCAGGAGAAAATATTGAAAAACCGTGTACACTTTTCAGCTTTGTCCTTAATTTTGACTGTTACAACTGAAATCTGCTGTTGCGTTTTGTTAGGTTTTAAGATACAGTTTTCTTGAATATGATAGCATTTCAGAGGGAAATATTTCACAGAAAAATCGGATCTATGACTAACTTTATAAACAGTAAGCTTTCATACTGAAACACACTAATGTTTTTTATCCTTGACCAATCCCTGTATAGTGCCTCTAAAGCACATGGCCAACATTGGTAATTGTCAAAGACCAGTATCTGCACTTCATATAACCCAACAATTACCATGTCACTTTGTTTACAAAATGTAACCTTTGTTTTCAAAAAGAGTGTTCTTTGGACACTCCAGGGTATTTCCTGGCAGGCAAGATCCTTCAATGGTAAATTGTACATTTTGTGTCATTATTTTCAAATAAAACAAAGAGTTATAAAAAATAACAGCTTTACAAGTATTGAGAAGTGCCCCCTGTCTTCATATCAAAAGTTTATAACAACTGTCCTGTGCAATCTCCATGAGATGGAAGATTTGATGTGTTCCTCCATTTAGATGTGTACAATTTGTGCCTGCAGGAAGTCCAGGCCCTGTTGCTCTTTTGTAAACATGTGATGGGACTCACAGGCTACGTGGTCTATTCATGAAATAACAAACCTGTGAAAGTTTCAGCTCAAGATATCCCTCTTCGTTGGAAAAATTATTAATAATTCTAAACTCACCTCAAGGAAACTATTGTGTGATGTTGAACGAGTGAGTTTTAACGGCAACAGTTTGTTGTCAGCCAGTGGTTGATCTCTCTCTGCGTCAGGGTCCTTCACCTGCTGTGATACCTGTTTTATTGTTTTCATAAAATGACAGGATTGTTATAATTTATTTTGTTTGTATGTGACAACAACTACTGACAGGTTGGTGTTTTGATGAGGAATAAGAAATGGCGTGTGGTGGCCGGGCATCAGACTCAAGTTCTTGTGGCTAAGTCATCAGGGTGTGGGTTCGAATCCCAGTCATGACACCTTGTGACCAACTACAAGCGCCTCTCCTCACCCAGGGGTAAATGGGTACCTGTGAGGGCAGAAATAGTTCATGTGATTGATTTAGCTTGGTGCGCTACATACTTGGCAGCAGAGGCTGTATACTCCCAAGTGAGCTGACATCGTTTAAGGAATGAAATAGATGGCCCAGCATGGGCATCACTGAGTGACGGATTTGAGCACTGTTTAAGAAGCCACAAATATTATCATTATAAAATAAAATGATGAGGTAATTTCAGCTGATTGGAGAGCAACAATGTTCCCCTCAACTAGCTATTGTTTTATTTGATTATTATATATTTTTGATAATGAAACCAAGGGACCCTCAAAAGTGACTAACACTGTAACCTGTAGGCCTGAAGATACCTGTGCAGAGAAGATGCTGAAGAAATGTCAGTTTTAAATGTGGGAGGAAAAACCAAAATAGGGGGAAAACCCACGCAATGAAATAGGGACTGAAAACCCATTCCACAAAGTGTGGACAGTGTGGGATTTGAAACCGGGTTCACAGAGGTGAAAGGCAGGGAAGAACCCATTATGGTAGCCTGAAAGCATGATAAACTCCAACTCAGCTACTTATCTATTGGAATAAGATTCAAGCCAATGTACTTACCTCTAGGGTGTTTGTTGGGGTTGGTGTTGGTGTCATTAAAACTTTGACTTCTTGTCGTATGCCGAAGGTGTTGTGCAGTATGCCATACTCCTCCATCTTCATTTTAAAAATAATAAAAATGATAAAAATTAGAACTTGAAACTTTACATGTAAGGATACAATCTTGTAAAATTAGCGGTAACACTATGTACACAAATCTCTAATATTAGTTGTGGTGGTTCTGAAAAGAGCAATGCAAGATGGTTCAAGAAACTAAACAGCAAAAGGAGCACAGAATGTTGGGTGTTTCAAGTAAAAGTGTACATGGTGCAAACCTAACCTGAATAATAAAAAAACTATTAATCAAAACTAAAATAGAAGACTCTAAATGCGCATTTGTTTGCTTACCTAACATGACTTCTGATAGTTCTACACACTTTGCAAAAGTCACCTCGATAGTGGGAACATGACAGCCTAATTCAAAATTATACCTAACCCTTCAATTTGATATCTGAAAGACTGGATGTTCTGAGAGAGCTACTTCTTCAAATGTCCAGGTTTATGAGTGAATGCATTTTCTTCTTTTTAAGAGTGAATGAAAAAAGCAAAATACCAGTGATGTTTCTTAGACCTCCACAGTTTGAGACAAAGGACAAGACCTAGACCAGAGGGTGTTCTCAGGACTGAGACCAGTCTCAAGACCTACAACATCACTAAAAATCACAATGATTGATCTACATCCTTTTTGTGGAGTCCCTTAATTTGTCCCTCCGCCCCTCCACCAAAGATCAACAGCTCCTGGTAGAATCACCTGTTGTGTTACGGTCTCTCTGAAGAACACTGTAGTCCCCTTGAGTACATCGATAGAATGCTGTCCGATCATCTCAATCTGTTTTTGTAGCCTGGTACAGAGGGAGTCATTGGGGCCAGGCAGGAGTCTCTCCATGGCTGCCTCATCTGCTGCCATGATGTGATCTCGAGCAAAAGTATTCCACAAAGCTAGCTGGTCAGCTGTTAAGGAATGGTAAAGACATCAACGTTTGGATGAGTACACTTTTATGAACCTTAAGTACCTGGCCAAATTAGCCTTGTTGAGGTTTGGCGGACAATATAAAAATAGGACTGCACATTGCTCTTGTTGGTTGGTTAGTCACCCAAGTGAGATATGTTCTCCTACTCCAACGTAAAAATCGCTTTTGCCAACTTACAATAAAAAGTAAAAAGAACAAGTTGAGTGTTGAAGATGCTTATAAAGGATACAGAAATTAACACAAAGTAAGATTGCTCATTTGAATATTTTAGAGAGTTTGATGAAAAAGTGAGAGTACTTTTGGTTTGGCTTCTTTTTGGGATATATTCAAGAGTTGTAACTATGTGTGATTTGAGTTGATACTAAAAACCAATTACTCCTACTGTTTAAAGAACATACCAAACACAACAGGAGTAGGTGTTTTAGTCTGAAAGTTCCATTGTTGTTCAGGAGATGCAGCATGCATAAATCTTGAGAAAATTAGAGATTAAAATACAGCATAATTGGTTACAGAAAATATGTGATGCCCCCCATGTCAAAATTGGCACTACTCAGAAAGTGAATTATGGCATTGAAAGTGAAGACAACAGAAGCATCAATGTTGATATCAATTTGATGTGATGTCTCAAACATTCTATAGGGCCTAGTTGCGACACATTTTGTTTATAGGCCCTAATTGGCTGTTATTTGAAAGCTCTTTTTCTCATCTATTTGAGTAAATAAACCCAGTTTTGAATTTTGGCAGGAAGTGACTCGTTTTGGCATGGAGTGCAGCATAATGGTAAAACACTTATTCTGTACTGATAAACTCATTTAGGTTATTTTGTTAAATGAATAATTCACAGCAAATGTTTTGCTGTTTCTCAGGTCTAAAACACAGTTACTGAAACTAACATTTTCTGGAATTTGAAACCTGGATATTTTCCTTTCCTGGAGCAATTTCATTTAAGTTGTCAGCAGAGTTTTTCTGCTTTCGAAGCATAAAGTTTTGTATAACATCTCGGCCAAATTTTAGTATACTATGCCAGTCACAAATGGTACATGTGATTTGGTTGGTAATCTTATTCTGGTAAGCATAATTGTGTTGTGCTTAGCTTATTTGTGTGCTTAAGCAGCTCTAGGCCCTGCTTACTGCAAGCAAATCAAAAGGCATGTTGACTCGGTTCTGAGATGTAAGCATCTGTGAGCGCATTCACTCACTGCCAACCACTTCTTGATCGTGTATGCAATGCACTTTTGCTTACACATATTTCTCGGCTGCACACACATATTACTTGGCTATATAAAATAAGCACACACAATTTGCTTACCGGTCAACTGCTTTGTGAAATTGGGTCCAGCTTGACTCACCTTCGTCCTCCAGGTTGAATGGTTGCAAATGCATTCTTGGTGACAAACTTAGATGACTGATTCTTGTCCTTAATTATTTCAAAACGCCCTCTACGGATGGGAGTTGCCAATCCTCTGCTTCTCCTACCTGTATCTGCTGATGGGAGGATGCTCTCCACAAAACCTCCCTAGTATTACAAATAGTTAGAGGTGAAGATCACAGACACTATGTCATGTATCCCAAAATAATGGTATTGTGTTTTATCTTGCCTTTAAAGCTACCTTATTTTAATTTTTTTTCTGAAGAGTACATTCATTTCCATCCTCAAGTTTTCAATAAATACACATCCAACAAATGCTCAAGGAGCTTCAGGGAACCGTTCCTCATCACTAGAACAGTAGATCAAAGAGCTGGATTTTTTAAAAGAAATCAGTTCCCTGCTAACTTTTGCTGAGCTCATAATTATTGTTTAAAGCATTTGTTTAATGTTATCATTATTTTGTTTGAATTAGCTCCTTCGTTCAGTTTGGGCAAAGGTTATGTTCCTCCAATACACAGCTACCACAGACTGCCACAAAGTACCACCTTAATTCTAGGCTAGCATTGGGTGCATGGGTTTCTTCTGTTTGTACAGCTGGTATTATGCAGAAACCCCAGTCTCCTGTGGTATAGACCTTTATCATGGTGCAGCCATCTTGATTTTCTTCCATTCAAACCAATGTAACTAAACTGAGGCTGGAAGGGCAAATAGTCTGGTTCCTTTTTGTGCAATGAATATTAGCATCTGTTACTGTTATTGGATACAGGGCACATGACCAAGATGGTGGCAGCATGATAAAGTTCTATTTTGTGGCAAGGGACAGTTGGGAATGAGAGAGTATACCAATAGTAATAGGGAAATTAATTTACCAATACCTGATCCAGTTTCAGCAGGGATGTTTCTGATAACTGCTTACGGATGGCAATGTTTATATTCATCATATCAGTTACTTCTCTCTGAATGAGCCGTTTAAGGTAGTCTGTGTACCCGGTGATGCCTTGGATGATCCGACCAAGCTATCGGGAACAAAACATTACTGCTGGAGCTTGCTTAAGAAACCATAACAAGTGATATGCTTTTATTGGAAATGGGGAACCAAGTAACTTCTCTACGGATTTTCTGTGGTTTTTCAGCGTGTTTCTCGAGACAACCAACCCATACCTCACTTTGCCAGCACCGTTGCATTTTGAGGCACACACATGCCGATGTAGAGAGTAGCCATTGCCCAAAGTGCTTTAATGAGGATGGTAAACTGGATTGGAGAATCAAGTAATAAAGTAAGGAGTTGCGGTGACACCATGTGGTTTAAATATCTTTTTGAGTTTGGGCCACTGATGGAAGTCACAAGGTTCTCAACCTTGGTCAGTTTCTGCACTGGCAATCTGTGGTACTTGACCATACATTCAAATACAATGACAGGAAAATGTAGCATGGAAGATTTTGCGCCTTGCGGCATCTTGGAGTTTGCACTAGGAGGTATCCCTGGTAGGACGTCAGTCTCCGTCAGGCTCTGTTGCACTGCCAGTGGTTGCAATGCCAGTGGTGGTTCAACAGAGCCTAGGAGGGTCAAAAACACTGTGCATGGACAATACTAAATTTCCCTGTTCACACATTATAGCCTACGCATCTGAATAACAAAGAATTAAACCTTCCCCAGGGCAGGGGTGTTTATAATGAAGAAGATCCCTCAAATCAAACCAATTCAACAAACTCAATACCAAGACCTGTGAACTTTTAACAAGTTTAGGAAAGTTGCTGAATCGGACCAAGTCCATTCCTCGGAGGTAGTCCAGAAAATTGGCACTGTCATGGCCATGTGGCTACCATCAAATTTTCACTCAAAAAGAGTGAAAAGGTGATGGTTGAAAACATCACTTTTCCCCCTTGTTTATACTAACCTCTCTTTCTACATAGCTGACGATATCATCCGCATCAAGCTTGGTTGGCATTTGACCTGTTCTCATCTGGTGGGATACACTTGCCCTCTTGCTGTCCACTGCAGGTGTGTAAGGTCCCGTAGGATCAAACTGTGTCCACTCAGTGGGTGGTTTCGCATCAGGTGCCTTATCCACAGGTGTATCTGTATTGGCAGGGGCGGTACCAGTTACCAGGCTGGGTAGCGGTGAGGATATCCGACGTTTCTTGAGCTTAATTCAAAAATGTATCAACGAGATAAAAATAATTATAGAATACGTCACATGCGTAAATAGTCCAAAGGGCCTGTGGGGGGTGCGGGGATTTTATAGTCTCCTTCGTTTCTTTAATTTTAGAGGGGGGAGGGATGTCCCATAAGATCATCCTTCAGAAGTTACTACCAGCAATGAAAACGATGTACAAAGACACAGCACCCGGTAGGCCTACTTCTACAGAAAAGCTAGGACTACAATCTTACTGTTGAGCCCGCGTTAAAATAACTTTCTTCTGGCACCTCTTTTCAAAACACTTCGCAGCTAGCTGCTAGCTGTAGATTCAAAACTGGCAACATCATCAGCCCAGATACACCACAAAAACAAGTTGTATCATTTAAATAAAAATACGGTAACATTCTTTTTATTCGTACTACAACGGGCCATACATTGACGGCTGCCTTGATGTCACAAAGTACTACCTGTGGAAAATCCAGCCCAGTACTTTGTCTTTGAAGAAGTTTTACCCAATCCATGTATTTGCATTTTATTTTTAAGAATTTAGGACCGTATAAAATGAAGAAGCAAATAAAAAAAAAACCTAATAATAAATAGACATTATGCATATGACGTCACTATGAGCATTTAGTACAGGAACGGGATGAGGTCAAAAAAGCTACAACGCACGTTTGATGTTGCACTTGACCTCAAAGATGGCGGCGGATGCATAAGGTCTATGAATAAAAAACAACAACGTGGGCCTGTATGTTACTTACCGATGGTACGTTTGACCACTGGCCCAGTGGATCCATCATTGGATCCGTCTGCATCCCCTGTAATATACAAAAATTATAACTAACCACGAGATAAATAATAAACAATCATTATGAATTACAAATAATCGTGCTTACAGCGGTGATTCCCTTATCAGAGTGGTATTCCCTGAGTGGTAGGCATATTCTTCCTTTCACAGGAGGCTCCTGCGATCAATCCTCGGCCTCCAGTGGCCAAAAAAGGTTTCAAACAAAATGATGTATAAAAAAACCAACGAGAAACCTTGGAGTGCCACCATCACCAGGAGGCGTCTGAGATGGACAGGCCATCTCCTCAGACTGCCCGATGAGACAACAGCCAAGCAAGCACTTTTGGAAAGTGTCCGAAAGTACAAGCTGGCTGACCTGACAGTCACAGGCCTCAACGTCAAGGTCCGGCACACCTGGTACATAGCTCAGTCAGAGAACAATGGAAGAAACTAACAGTGTGCAATGTCAGATGTACTTGACGCAAGCGCTTAGATGAGGCATATTCCCTTAAGTGGAGATATAGGTGAAAAGGAGAATGTTCATTGGCCAATCCTGTGCGTACAAATCTCTGCGTTTCCATAGTTTCATCGTTGTTTTCGTCTAAGATGGCGGTTGGATGACGTCAATGCATGAGGTCTATTATCACGTTAACAATGATAAGCGGTGCTCCTATATAGAGTTACTTTACCTGATCGAAAGTCACAAATTCCTCCATCTGGACATGTTCGTTCTCTTGAACTTTGGATGAAGAAACCGTCTCATCCGTTACCGGAGCCCCTACCTCCGTCACCCTCTGGTCCTGTTGCGTACCCCCATTTTCCCCTTTGGATTTCCTACGAGGTCTGCTCAATGTCTGCGAGGGTCGAGTGTCCTTGTTGACCTGCATCAGCTCTGCGTATGCCTGGAACTCGTCATCGTACTTCACCACGGTTGGTTTTCTTGGCTTGGAGGTGGTTTCTGATGTGCTAGAAGTCTGCAATTTTAAGATCTTTTTTTATGTGGGATATAATTTTCTTCTTCGTATTTTCAATTTCAGTGGTATTCATTTCTGAGAATTAATTTTTAGTTGCATCAATAATTCAGTGAACAAACAAAAGGCATCGTCACTCCATAAGATTCGCCTTTCATTGTGTAAATTATAAGTTTCCCAATTAATCCATAGTCGACTGCAAACTTGTCTGTCTTACGCAAGTTACAGAATGTGATCAAAATAACAGGTTGAAAACGGAACAATCAGTTTTTTTTCTGGATAGTTTTGTTTCACGTGTTGAGGAAAATTTAAGAAGAGCGTTGCATCTGACTGCTCACTCATTATGATCAGAAGTATATCTTTAGTGGATAAATAAGTAATAAAAATAGGCATTTTAATCCTAACACTTTCGCAGTAAGCAGAAATGGGCACACAGGTTGTTATTCATTCACATCAGCAATCTCCATTGCCACGTATCCATTTACTCCCGTGGGCGATGAGGAGCATTTATGATTAAGTGTCTTGCTCAAGGACGTGTCATGACCGGGAATCGATCCCACATGAAGAATTAGCCATTCGAAGTTGAGTCTGGTGCGCTGGGCCCAATCGGCCACAACACGCAAAACAAGTCATACTCTTAACTGAGAATTTGGCGGAATTAAGTTCAGCAATGTTTACAACATTACCTGCGATATAGAATTATTACTAGCGTGACCAGTCTTGTTCTCTGACTTCATGAGGGAAGAATCCGAGGACCCCGATCCCATTGTGCCAGGCACAGTCGAAGCATATTTAACCGATATCAGGTCTCTCTGAGCTCTCATCAGTTGACCTTTCATGGTGGTGAGGTCAGCCTGGAGTTGATCCCTCTGCTCAGTGAGTCGTGAGATCTCCTCACTGTCAGCGAGACTGGGCTGACTGGCCTGGCTGGTGATTGGTGTTTCTTTCAAACTATCCGATGCCGCTCGCTTGTTGGCGCTCTTTTTCGAAGACGTTTTCTGCCCACGCGGGACTGGTAGGTTCGTGGTGTTGCGAGAGGTAGTCGTTGCCTGACTTGTAGAACTGGAGAACAAGGTTTATGACCGTGAGCAAGCCTTTAACTCTATTCATACTTTATTAAAAAAATATAGGTTTTCCCGGTCAATTTCAGCAAAAATTAATTCAGTTTAATGAACAAGCATTTAAATTGATTACGCACGTTTCCCTAATTCATAACTAACTAGGGTACCTCCTGAGCTCCAATTCAATTTCGTTTTCGTGCACAATGCATGATTTTATTCTTTTCATTCAGGTTTGTTTCTTTCGTTCAATGTCAATCAAGATTACATTTTTCACCATTGTTCAGTTGAATTTCTACTTTCGTTCAATGTCAATCAAGATTACATTTTTCACCATTGTTCAGTTGAATTTCTACTACATCTAATCACAACCGATGAAATTGTTTGGTTAAACCAACCTCTTGCTGTTTTTTTTTCTTTTCTCTCGAAATATTGAATGACCTTTGCGACCTACTAAATTTAAATGATCTTATTTTGACCAATAAATGCTGAACTGTTGAAATTGAATGCTGATGCAACGGGGCATTCCTTTTCAAACGTAATTGAATGAGCGGGGTATTAAATTGAATGAATTTTTGTTGAAATTGGCCGGGAAAACCTAAAATAATAATAGGCCTATGATAAACTACAAAAATACAACAATACGCAAAATAAATGCTTTGAAATTAGGACGTACTACATGTATACGCACGTGCTTACTTGATATCATGGGTTGACGGTTTATGTTCTGTTTTCTTTGCTTGATGTGACGTTTTGTGGTTGACTTCCCTGTCGAAGCCGATGTTCTGGAAGGCTGCTGGGTCGGTCATTGACAGCCTTTCGATGATTTGTGGAGAGGAGATCTTGACGGCGTCCATTAATTCAGATAACTGTAACTCCAGTTTCATCATTTGCATTTCCTATATAAAAGCATCCATGATGTAAAAGTGTTGTCTATAGTTTATTGTTTTGGGGGAAAGGAATGAATCATTATGAGTGTCTGACTAGCATAAAGACCACATACCCGCGCTAAACAGTTCAAAGAAACTAACCGGAACAGTTCAAAGAAACAATTCCAACTTTTGCAATCAAAAACATTCTTATTGATCGTACAGCATTTAACTTGACCGTACCTTTTCAATCAACGTTTGTTCCAACCGGGACACCTTTGACGTCAACCACTCATTTTCTTCCTCCAGTGCTATCACATCTGATGAGGGCAAGAAGTTCCTTTCTTCGTCATCAATGGGGACTAGTGCAGACTGATCTGCCTGCTGTGAGTCGCCGGGATATGACGGTTCAACCTCGATGCTACGGTCAAGCTCTCGACGGCAGACTTGGCACAACATGCCGTCTCTCTCTTTACCTCTCCCCTGAACCTTCCCAGTCCTACGCTGGTCTCTTTCCTGCCTAGGAACAACTTGCATCTTCCTCTGAAAAACGCAGAATTGAAGATGCATTCATCCTTTATTGGCAAATCTTAAGCTACTGAAGATCAGCTTGGTGTGGGGGGGGGGGGGTTGCACGAAATTGTTTGTAAGAATTTGTAATTGGTAATATTGGTTAAATCGAAAACAAAATTGCTATGATTTAATCTGAAAGCTCACTGATTACCAAATTCACATTAGTAGTAATCCTTAGAGAAATATTTTTGCATTAAATTGTTATCAATGTCATGGGCATTTGAAAAACCCTCAGTCAAAGGTTGTTTTTTCTAACAACGAGATTAGAATGAGCCAAAAAACGTGATGTACCTTCCATTTAACCTTAACTACAAAAATAGGTTCAAAATTACGGCAGAGAAGGTTCGTAATTGCAAAAGTAGGTTCGTAATTACGGCTATCGTAGTGTTAGCCACTTATACACACTGACATCACACGCAGCTACTACCTGCCTTGGTCTACCATTTTGGGAGTCTAACGGGAGACTCTTGAGGACGCTAGGTGGCAGCATACTTACCAGGTAAATTCATTGTTCTCTGAAATGTGTGCTTGCTCGTAACTACGTAAACAATGACATTTTACCTGCAAAATCTGCTGCCACCTATCGTTCCAAAGTCTCCCTTTGCAGGTAATGGTGCGAATTAAACTGCTCGTGCGTCGCCTAAAATGCGCACTACACTAGTAACACACGGGGAATACGACGCCCAAAATGGCGTCACCAAGATACATCACGTGACAGCGTCAGGTGAATTGGGTCAATAGCCAAACCAGTATGACTTACTGGTATCTTTTTTCCATCTGCAATGTTCTCCACATCCTCTGGTGTTGTAGCAATGTCTTTCTTACGCCGCTCCTCTATCAAAGACTGAAGAAGCAAGTGAAGTGAAACATTACTTCAAAAATTCAGCCTTTTTAAGTTATTATTATAGTTGTTTTGTTTAAAACGAGCTCGCCCACTGAGTAGAGGTCAATACAATTCATGGTTGGATTCGATGGACTATAGTTGCATGTTACGATTTCTTCACTAGAATGGGGATAGTTGTGTGTTCGAATCTCACCTGAGGTCTTACGGTCCTACTCTCTAAATGTAAAAGAGTGAAAATTTCACTCGCTTGCCAGAGTGGTGTCAGTTTAGCTCTCTTGAGAGTGAACCTCACTGTTCACCACCCTTTTTTGAGTGAAAGTGGAGTGAATTTCACTCTGAATCTAGTGAAAATACATGTTTTTTACTCTAAAGAGTTGTCTGCCATATGGCTCCTTGCAAGAGTGGTATGGCGGACAAGAAGAGTGGTTTTTCACTCTTTTACATTTAGAGAGTAAGTCATACTGAGAAAAAATGATATTCAATTTAATTCAAGATAACATTTATTTTCAAACTCTCATACAAAAGAAAATAATATAGCAAATCAAAAACAAAGTGAAATCACCAATAAATATAAGTCAATGAAAAACAGTATGACAGAAAGAGGAGTATGGAGGCTGAATGAGGAAGACGAACCCTGTAGAAACTAGGCCGAAGAGACAAAAGACAAGACAGACATTTGACTAGGCGGACAATAATGGGAGACTTTTGAGACGCTGGTGGCAGCAGACACAACGGTCCTTTTTGACAGCTCTGAGCGTGCGCGCACACGCTCAGTACCATATGTGTAGTTTGGGTCTTACCCAGATGAGCGTGCATAATATAAAAACCGTGGAAAAAGACGGTTCAAAAGTCTCCCATTACATAAGGAAAACTAATACACAAGTATCGTTTGAAAACAAGACGACATTTACGATACAATGTGAAGCGTCTTAGGGAGTCAAAGCCCTGGTACATAGAAGGACTCATTTGTTGGGGACTACCGACGGCTGAGACGTAACTCACTGGTACTTCACCAATGGTATTCCAAAGGCGAGGACCATGTTGTTGGAGTTATGGGACGAAGACACTTGTCGTATTTAATGGGAAAACATTTAAACCGCGTTTTGGCGAAGTTGTAAAGCCGCTGTATTGAAATTAATTATTATTTTTGTGTTTTTCTCTTATTGTTTGTGGGTTGAAAAAGGAAATGTCTAAACCTTCTTTAGCTTCTTGATGATGTCACGGCATTTCTCCTTCTCTGAATTCAAGAGCAGGTTGTCGTTCGTTAGCTTTGCATTCTCCTGGGACCATTTTTCCACCATCTTCGGAAATAAATTTTATGCAATTATGTATCATTGACTTCGTGGTCTTTTTCTGCCTTATTTGTTCCTGACAAAAAGTCCTGTAAAAAACTGGAAAGACTAAAACTGCTCTGTTTTGCACTTCACGAACACATTAATACCACGTTTTGGGGGTGTCAATTCATTGACAGCGAAGACTTTCATTGAATGGGTCCGGATGTTTTGACAGAGCAAGAATGTCCTCCTTTCGTGAACAAAACCAACGCGTGTGTGGGGGCGTCACTAATAAAACTTAAACAAAAACAAAGCAAAAGCAAGTCCAAACAATGGTAGAAAAAAGAGAAGTCCACGATTTAAGGGTTCGACAATAATGGTATACCATTTTACCAGGTCGATAAACGTGTGCCGGCACCTGTCGGCACACGTTTATCGACCTGGTAAATCGAGTTTTCTATGTTCCCCCAGTTGACTTTTTGAGTAATTGTTTTTGTGGAGGAAAACATCGAATTACTGAAAATCGTTCGCATTGCAAGAAGGTCAAGTTCGCCAAATAAACACACATGTGATTGTGTTAAACATAATGATTTTTTCATCTCTCAGTGAAAAAAATGAATGAATAAATAAAATACAATTATAAGGGCCTATTTAAAAACAAACATTTTGTTTTCCATCAGTTCAAATTGCTGACCGTCATCGTCCAGAAATCACCGACAGGTTTATTGACTATAAAAACAGGTATTTGATAAGCGTGCAGTTACTATACCTGCTCCTTTTCGCGGATTCGTCCTTCAAGTCTGCATGGAATAATACAAAGAAAACAAAGAGAACAAAATAATAATATGTCATTTATAATGTCACCCAGCAGAAAGTAATATCAAGGTGACTTGCTGATTTCACAATTGCATGGAAAGCATTTCAATAAAATCAATGACAAGTAAAAGTATAACACATAAACCAAAACGAGCAGTGTGACGCCAAAGCCTTCTGCTCTATATAGTTACGGCCCTGTAGCTTTCAAAATGCAAACAGACCTATTATATAGACTGCCTACAAGAAGGCAACGATCTTGGAGTACTTCCTCCTTAGTTTGCTTTTCCAAAACTCCAAGGATATAATTAGCTTACATCTTTTTCTACATAAATGTTTTTTGGAGTCAGAGGCCAAATCGGACTGCAAATTTGAGATGAACACAAAATAATTTGTTATCCAAAATTACGACAAAGCCGCTCCCTCCCGGCCCGTCATGTGCTCCTGAAAACTTGTTACCGTTGATGAAAGAACGAAGAGCATTCCCCCTTTTTAAAAAGGTTTGTGTTGATATGGTATCTTTACCTGATCATTTCTTCTGACTGTCTTTGGATCGCGTTGGCAGCTTTCTCTAGCTGTTCTTCCAAAGCCTCGATAGCTGAACACAAAATAACACAAGACGTACACATGGTGTATAATTTCAGGTCGAGGCGGTACGAACAAGATTCTATTGACTTTCACCCCACCCCCCCCCCCCCAAAAAAAAAAAAAATCAACACCAGGGAGGAACGGAGCTAGTCTTCGATGGGGATCAACACCTTCCCTTTGACAAAGTATCGTAGCTGATGGGGGGGGGGGGGGGGGGGGAGCACGTACCCGTTTTAGTGAAGGAAAAAAAGCACAAAAACGTTGATGTTTTGTCTGACAGTGTTTTAGACAAAATTATATTTCACAGAAGCACTGTTATTAAATACTAACGTACATTTCTCAGTCAGATTTCGAATTGAATTCAACTCGTTTCCAATATAATAGCCTTAAACTTGGAGCCTTGTCACACTGGGCAATGTTTATTGTCAATTTAGAGGCAAATGCAAAAGGAACACTTTAGTAACACAGGAGTTATTTTCCTAACGATGTCTTACAATCCTCAAGAAAATTATGTGAAAGTTGAAAAATAATGTGATTGCCTTTCCTTCTTTTAGATTGCTTGGGACTGGTTGCCTGGAAATGGGAGACTTTTGAGACGATAGCGGGCGTCCCAAAAGCGCTCTTTTCCCATTGTTTTCATCGCTGAGAACAATGGAAAAGGACCGGTCTGTGGGACGCCCGCTATCGTCTCAAAA
Source organism: Marthasterias glacialis (assembly GCA_911728455.2). NCBI lineage: Eukaryota > Metazoa > Echinodermata > Asteroidea > Forcipulatida > Asteriidae > Marthasterias > Marthasterias glacialis. Next base: position 16,597,821 of record OU452233.1, read on the forward strand.
GTCTCCCATTGCGTGTAACATGACCCTTAGAGCATTATAAAATTGATAACAAAAATTGCAATGTTTTACTCACAGCCAGTGCCTTCGGATCTAATGCGTCGCAGTAGCAAGACGATCTCTTCGGATGCGTGTTTCCAGTGGTCGCCAAATGTACGTCGAGCTGCAGCCAACTTCCTAGCTATGATGAGCAGCAAAATCGTCATTGTTCATTTTAATAAAAGAGACAATTAAAACTAGAGATTTAGAGTTTGTGGACAAACTCACGGTGTTCGGCTTAATTACGTAATTGAAAATTTTAAGGTCAATATTGTGTGCACGTTTCTTGTCTATTTGTGCTATGCTGACGGGCGAAATATTTAGTTGTACTTTTTTATCTTTATTCATGAAGGTTTGTCATATGAAACTTCAACTTCCGGTTTGACAGGAACTAAAGGTCAAATGGGGTCACACCTTGTGCATGGTATCTAGAATTGTCAGAGAGCTTTAAATTGATGTAACGATTGTTAATGTACCACGTTTCATTAATAAGGTACATATTTTTGTAGTACAAACTTATACTTCCCGTTTCGACCGGAAGTGAAGGTCAAATGAGGTCACACTTTGTAAATATTTGTAGAATCGTCGAGGGGCTTTAAAATTAAGTTATACAATTAATATACAAATTTACGTAATTCAGAATCGATTTTTCATAACAAAACTACTACTTCCGGTTTCGACCGGAAGTGAAGGTCAAATGGGGTCACACCCTGTGTAAGATTTGTTTAGTACTTCAAGACCTTTCATATGGTGTAAAGATCATGTATGTAGCATGTATTATTCTTTAGATATGATTATTTTAGTATAAAACTTCAATTTAATGTAATGACGTCATCGATGACGTCATCATTCCCAAAATTTTGCTTTGTCATATACACACTGTGGTCTAAGTATGTAGTAAGTATCAAGTCCGTACATGCTTTAGTTTTCGAGATAGCAAAATAATTTTTTTTTTCGACCTCGTGTATCAATTTCGTTGTGACGTAGCTATGACGTCATATATATCACATTTCTAGATTGCTCTTGAGCTAAAGAAAATATTATTCATTGAAAGTTAGTTGATATTTTTAATCACTTAGGCTTTAGAGCCCCAAATAACATGAACTTTAACTTTAACTTCCGGTTTCTACCGGAAGTAAAGGTCAAATGGGGTCACGGTGTGCATACAATTTGTCCCACATCACAAGACCTTTCATATGCATTAAAGATTTTGAATGTAGCATTTGCCGTTCTTGAGTTATTAAATTTTTGAATTATTTAACGTTCATTTAACGTCATGACGTCATCAATGACGTCATCATTCCAAAAAAGTTTCTGTATCATCCACTCACTAATGTTTGTACATGGTAAGTTTCAAGTTCATACAAGCTTAACTTTTTGAGAAAATTTGTGGACAAGTTTCGACGACTAAGAAAGCCCAGAAAAAAAAAATTATCCGTTTCAACCGGAAGTAAGGGTCAAATAGGGTCACATCTTCAACACAATTTTTAGAATGGTTAACGAGCTTTCAGATGAAGTAATGATTATTAATGAATTCTGTTTTGTTATTGAAAAATAATCTTTTTGAAAAATTAAATTTCAACTTCCTCTTTCGACCGGAAGTCAAGGTCAAATGGGGTCACAAACTGTGTAAGATGGGCAGAGTAATTGAAGATCTTTTATATGGTGCAAAGATCTTGTATGTATCATTTACGGTTCTTCAGATATAAATTTTTGAAATATTAAACGTTGATTTATTGTAATGACGTCATCGATGACGTCATCATCCAGAAAAAACAGTGCAGTTTACTGCACAGTAAAGTTGAAGGTAATAGTAAGTTTCAAGACTGTACCTCGTTTAGTTAATGACCTATGAATCTTTTTATATGTTAACTTCAACTTCCGGTTTCGACCGGAAGTAAAGGTCAAATGGGGTCACACTTTCTGTAAGACATGTAGACTGGTTAAAGTGTTTGCAGATGAAGTAATGGTTATTACTATAGCCTGTTTTTTATTGAAATAGGATTTTTTGAAAAAATGACATTTTAACTTCCGGTTTCGACCGGAAGTCAAGGTCAAATGGGGTCACACACTGTGTAAGATTTGTAGAGTAATCGAAAAGCTTTCATATGGTGCAAAGATCTTGTATGTAACATATACGGTTCTTCAGATATGGATTTTTTAAATATTAAACGTTGATTTAATATAATGACGCAATCAATGACGTCATCTTTTACGGCCAGAAGACAATGTCAAACTGGTATTATGTCTGTGCAAAAGTTTGAGCAGGCTAACCGATCTTCAAACTGTCATTCAAAGTTTGACAATATCATTAGCAGTTCTTGAGATATGATTTTTTGAAATTTTGAACTTCCGGTTTCGACCGGAAGTAAAGGTCAAATGAGGTCAAGTTGTGCACGACAATTAAAGGTCATTACAAGAACTTTTATGTTTTGAAAGAATCTCGTACGTAGCTTTTCTGGTTCTCAAGATATGAATTTTCTAATTATTAATGGTTTATTTAGCATAATGACGTCATCAATGACGTCATCATTCTAAAAAAGTTGCGGTTTCATCTACTAACTATGGTTCATGTTCCTGATAAGTTTCAAGTTCATATAAGCTTTACTTTTGTTAAAAATCGACGGAGAAGGTTCGCTGATAAGAATACGAGGAAAAAAAAAAAAAAAAAAAAAAAAAAAAAAAAAAAACTTAACAATAACAATAGGTTTTCGGCTCAATGCCGAACACCTAAATATGAAGCACAAACTATTTTTTCAGGGTTCCTGACACTACGATTTCGACACTACGAAATAAAGTTTGCCGTTGAGTATAAATTATGTCAGCTTTTATACACGCGGGAAGTTGATGTTTTTGTAGTTTGAGAAGATACATGAGTGACTTATAAGAATAGTCACGAGCGTATTAGATAATGTAATATTGATAAACAAACAAATAAAAAATAGATAAATACAAAATTACAACAATAACCATTGATGGTTTTCAAAATTAAAATCAATATTTCCACAAAATGGCTAATACTCTTTCAAATAATATTGTTCGCCTGTTTTTTTGAGATGTATTTATTAATTAATTTATTTATAGTTTTAGACAAACGCGCTGGGAGGGTTGTATAATTAAGTTTGAGTATCGTAAAGCATAATGCCAAGTGTCGTAGTAATTGCATTCAATTTGTTTCGACGTGCACGGAATAAAATTGGTGACATCGTCATGATTTCTGGTGCTGAATGAAATTATGTTGTCGGTGTTGAATTGTATCGAGATTGGTTCGTTTTAACTGGAAAATAATTCTACGGAAAGTTGTGATTTAAAACTTACATTCATACATCTTTTTAAATTTTTGCACCACTTTTATTTGCAGCTTGGACGACTCCCTGGAAAAAAGAAGTAACACAAGTTAAAAAAACAAGCAATATACACGTGCTTAGAACATAAATAGATTATTTGTTCGAATGTGATGGTAAAACCGGACTTCGTGACTTAAAAATCTTAAAACTTTCAGGAAATCCCAAACTGATTTTTTTAAAGAATAATATATTATCTTTGAGTGATGTGTTTCCTTCGAAACCCTTTATTAAAAAAACAAAAACAAACAAACAAACAAAACAAAACAAGAACAAAAACAAAAAAAGGAAATTAAATAATTTATCAAATAAATAATATAAAAAAAGGTTAAGACCTGTAATTTGGGGTTAAAAGGAAAATTAAACAAGTGAAAAGTGATGCACTTAATGGGCGTAACAATTACTATGAACACAATCCACATGCATAACTACTCAGCGGGATTCGAAGCCAAGACCCCTTCAATTTTAAATCAGATGTCTTATACCACTAAACCATGCCGAACACTCGAATTGTGAAATGTCATGATCTGCATAATGGGGACTTTTGATGACACTAGGTGGCAGTAGACTAACCAGGTAAATCCAATTGTTCTTGGACATTTTGCTCATGTTCACAACTACACGAACAATGGAAATTTACCTAGTAAGTCTGCTGCCACCTAGCGTTACAAAGTCTCCCATTCTTTTTCATCCTAGCAGAGTCTTTCTTTGGCATAGGAACTTTTATCAAGGTGGGGGACGTGTACATTCCAATTATGATGTCATAATGACGTCATAAAGCTATACTCACTCTTGGATGAGTTCAGTATCTTGGCCTTGACTGACGAGTCGATCCTTCTCGTTGTTCATCATCTCTAACTTCTTAAATTCCATCTTAGTGTTTAGCATCTGTTCTCTGAAACAATGACATTGAAGGAAATTAAAAAAATGTATTACAATATTATGTTTTATCAAAGTGACCATTTTCAATCCAGCAGTTTTAAACATATTATACAACTAAGCTACTTTAAAAAATCAGTTAAGTTTTAGTGAAAACAAAGACAAATATTTTACGTTTTATGGAAGGGATTTGTTCACGTTCGTGTCTGGTTTATTTTAATTCTGGCAATTGAAATAAGTAAATGATAATTCGCGAGATCTCCAAAATGCTATTTGCACGACTTGAAAGTATTTCAGACGGAAATATTTATCTGGAGGATTGATATATACTGGATATTATAGTACCCATTGTGTCAATCCATCTAGCGAGCTTTTAGAATGAAACTAACATTTCTTTTTTAAAATTCTATTCAACTTAGTTCAATTCAGTTTAATTCAGTTCAAATCAAATCAGTTAAATTCAGTTCAAATCAATTCAGTTCAATTGAATTCAAAACTCACTTTTATTTCCATACTTCATGAAAACTTTTAGACAATGTATCAAAAAAGAAGAAAAAAGTGTGGAGGCAACTTCTCAAAGCAAACAGAATTACGTAACATAAGGACAAACAGGATGAACAAAGACAGAAATGATGAAAAGATAACGATAAATTAAGTTATGTAAAATGAGATAATTAATTTTCTGACTAACCATTTGAGAATAAACGTGTCAGATACCGGGAGAGGAGAGCTTTTGACCGCTCTTAAAGTATATACTTTGTATTTTAATAAAACATTGTCAAAATAGAGTATTCTGTTTCAATTTATGACTTGTACCTGAGTGACTGTGCTGATGGATCTGTCGAGGTGACGTCACTCTTTGGACTGTCTTTGGACTGATTGAAAATAGAAATTAAGAACAGTTCAGTAAATTTCACTCAAATGATGTGAGAGTAACTACAAGTTGGTTATTCGTCTCTCTTGGGAAGGTCAGTATTTATTTTCTTTTACCTTGGAATATGACTGTGCGACAACGAGCGCCTCCAAGAAAGTCTTTTTTTATCATTCGGTTGCCAAACTTCGTGGTTATCAAAAGTGAAGTTTTTACAGGCTACTCACCAAATCATATGGAGATTGATCAGAATCTAGACACTGTATGTGTAGACCGAAGCGATCACATAAAAGAAAAAAAAAATGAAAAATAGAACATGAACAAGTCTTCAAATCTAACTTTCATTCGTAATAAAATAAAATATCACAATAGGTGATCGTTTAGAGCAGTTAAAATGGATACAGACAATTATTTCGCAAAACGTTTACTGTGAAACTTAAGGAACATTCCTTTTAAATCGTGTAACAAAGTCTGCAATTATTATTCGCCATCTTTATCATGTGACTTGGGTCATCACTTCCTAAAAACATTCGGTCTTCTCATTTAGTTTCAAACCAACTTAGGTTGTTCACCAATGTAGTTAACTATTACAAATTGTTTAAATCTTACCTCTGCCATTGAGTTCAATAGCTGAAATATTGAGAAACAAAAACAAGTAATAATGAATTATCTTTTAAACAGTAATGATGAAATGCAACTTTGGTAACTTTTTTTCTTTCATTGATTGCAAAATTGTGTTGAGATATTGAAAAGTTAAATTCTTAATGTGAAGTGTCATCTCATCCCAACACATGTTGTCTGTTCCAAAGGTCAGTACTACGGGACACTCTTCAAGCTTATCCTGATCGCACTATACCACTCGTTGGAGCTATAACCTGTAGGCCTGTATTGTTTCCCACAAACTTATCAATCTATCACTGATCAAAAGAAATGTGCATAATATCAGGTTACCCCCTTCTTAACTTGTTTAAAGTTATCATTTTTTTTTTACCCATACACCGATGTTTTCCCGAGTCCTGTGAAAACAAAATCCAGTATATGAGTATCACAGTGCTTAACACACATCGGTGTATGGGGAAAAACAATTCTTTATCCCCGATGCGATTTGTTTTTTTAAAGTGTTTAATTAAAGTTATTTCATACAGAGTTTAGGTAATATTTCATTGCTATAGCCCTCATTTTTGAGTGGCCCGTTTGTTTTTGTTTTGTCTTTTGTCTGTCGATTATTATAAAAAAAAAAAAAAATAAAAAAATAAAAAAAAACATAACAAATCAGTCAATAAATAGAAACAAAAGTAGGCTTGAACTTGAAAAAAAGATGGGAAGATATAGGTCCGTATAGACTTACTTCGTTTCGTTCCCGTTCCATTGCATCCACTCTTGCGGTGATAATCTCGTATCGAGTCTGAAATTCCCGCCTCTCGTCTGCAACGTTCGTCTATCAAGTAATAAATACCGTTATGAAGTTCTTGATCGGAAAAAAATGTCCGATCAAGGACATTTTCAGGTCAAAATATCTAGCTTTTACCTTTGAAAATATTATAACTGTAAAAAAACATTGCTCTGTTAATTTAAATTTGAGTCATTTCAACCTTGCATGCTCGTGTTTGGGCCGATTTGACCATAGAAATTGTTTATTTGAATTGAGAAAAATATTGTAACTATAGCTATTATTCGAAATTTTACAGATAAAAAAAACAAACTAAATCACACGGAAGTTTAAGAGTGTCCCTATTGCCATCAGAGATTCATGCGCGGTTGGGAGGGAATGGGGTTGCTTGACGATTATACGACTGCTGACTGTTAATCGGATTTTAACATTACCACAGAGATTTTGACACCTGGTCGGTTGCTGGCTGTCCCTTCGAAATCTGCAATTTCATTCTATAAGAAATCAACAATTGATAAAGTAATGACGGTAGAAAATAACTGACATTAACTGTAAACTATGAACGGGTGGTACAGCAGTCAAGACACAACTATTTTCATGCCCAGTTTCTGCTTTCCAAATTATTGCTCATTCTCAGTTCAATTTCCTTTCAAAAAGGTCAAAGCGTTACTGAAAAGGAAAGACGTGTATCCCCATACTGCGAGTCTTTATCCTAACTGTTTTCTGCAGTTCTGTATAAAATTCATAATAATAAGGCGTTTTGCACTTTGATCTATTTAAAATGGGCGCAAAATGAAATCAAATTAGTGTTACAACATTATCATCAGTTTCATACTCTCTAAATGTAAAAGAGTGAAAATTTCACTCGCTTGCCAGAGTTTCAGTTTGGCTCTTTTGAGAGTGAAACTCACTCTTCACCACCCTTTTTTGAGTGAAAGTGGAGTGAATTTCACTCTGAATCCAGTGAAAATACAAGTTTTTCACTCTAAAAAGAGTTGTCCGCCATAATATGGCTCCTTGCACGACTGGTATGGCGGACAACTTAAAAAGTGGCTTTTCACTTTTAAGAGAGTATATGTATACACAAAATTTTCTTTAACTTACCTCATCGTCCTTGAATACACTGTCATACTGACTCAGTGCCTGAGATGAAATTAAAACATGACAGAAAACAATTTAATTATGCAGGAATTTAAAAGTCACTAGAGACTATAAAACTTCCAAGTCGTGACATGTTTACATTCTTGAAAAACTGAGTTGATCAATAATGCATGGAATGCTTTTTCAAGAATCTGGTACAAAATAAATGTTGGTGTTTGTACAGAACATTGTTCTCCCATCATGGAACCATTGTTTAGTGTAGAAATTGCTTGCAGTACTCGTCACTGCTCTATGATGGGAGGGTCGTGGGTTTAGAAATTCAGAAATTGCGCAATCCAAAAAAGCATGCATTATTGTGCCCACGCATGTTTAATTTGCTCACTATAGCAAATGAGCACGGCTGCAACGTGAAATAGACCGCGCACTCTAATGTTGAGCGCGTGCGAAAGTTTTCAAACACGGAGTCAGCACAGGAAGTTTTCCCGGAGACGTCATTAATTTTATTTTCTAAATTAATGTGAACCCAACAGTCTTGGAATTCCAGACATAAGGAATATGTGAACGAAGTTTCAGCTTCCTCCATCAGGTATGAATATGACAATCTTTGGTTATAACAATTTTCGCAATGGCAGGACCTTTATACCCTGGACTCCCCGTCGCGTTGTATATGCAAAGGAGGTTTCCAACTTGGGCTAACCTGCATGGTAATAAATTCTTAAATGTTGGCGTTCAGGTTGGCTCAATGGTTTACTCCCTGCATTTCACCTCTGTGGACCCCAATTCGATTCCCGGACCCAGGCCTTGCATGTAGTAGGCCTATTTGGTTTTCAGTCCCTACCTGGGGAGCTGACTGCTTGGATTTTCCCTTATGTTGGGGTTTTCCTCTAACTTCTAAAACTGAAATTTCCTCCTTATCTTCTTAAAAAAAAAAAGATTTTTCCATTAGCCTTTTTGAGATATGGTGGACACATTACAAGTGTACTATTTGGATGGGTAAATCTGTCTGTATACACCCCCCAAAAACAGTGCACTTGTAGTAGTGTCCGCCCTATATCAAAATGGCTAATTGGAAGCTTTGTCGACTGCATTAAATTCAAAATTAAACAACGGATCGAACGGGGGAAGTTACCCTATTCAGACGAGATGTAATGTTGTCCAATCCTTCTTTCATATCAACCTGCCTAGTGCTCAGTATTGGTATAGAAAACCCCAGACTATTGACTGCAGCTCCCTTACTCACGGACGGGTCCACCATACTGACATCCACGGTTGGAGGAGTAACCATCGACGGCAGCACGCTGCTGTCTGCTTCGCCCCTTCTTCGTTGCCCCTGGTGGTGGGACGGTTTCTTGCCACGGTAACTCATGGTGTGTTGACGTCCCGGGGAATGCAGAGCTCATGTGTTCTTGTTTTGAAGTTAGGACTAGGGTGTACTCGTGTTGTACAAGAAACCCACACTACTTGGAGTTGGAGAGTGCGAGCTTGAGCTTTTGCTCCGCCCTAGCGAGACCGGAAACAATTCGAGAGGTGCCTTTCAACTTCCCAGTGTGCGGACTGTATGTGATGACAAAAATGATGGTAAAATTTAGTGTTTTTTTTGTGTCTTCAAATTGTGATCACCGATTGTTTGTTTATTTTGGTGTAGCTAAAAACGCTTCACTTTTCTAAGGCCGTACATTGTTGCGTCACAATCAAAAGTTAGTCCGGAATCCATGCGTCATCACACTCACTTTCTCCCATTATTTTCAAACAAATTCTTCAGAATTTGCGAATTAGAAGTTTTTGAAAACAAAGCTTTTGAGCCCTTACAAAGAAAAAGAACACAATCTTAGCAAAATGTATTGACTTCGAGCAGTGTGTCACGAAGAGCTCTGAACACACTGCATAATATCGGCGTTCCGGCCGCGCCGACCGTATCCACAAACAAAAGAGCGCCCCCTATATCTCTTGTTGGGCCAAGTGAGTCAAAAGTTACAGTTGCTAGGCAACTCACTCACTTTTCACCCCAAAGTTGACACACTATTTTATTACAAGATTGAAACTTCTCTGAATAAATAATTTGATCATGGATGAAGAAAGCTTGTTTAACTTTAAAGAAGCCGGTCTTGACGTGTATAATCTGTACTAGTTAAACCATGGTTGGCCTACTATTAAAAACTTTCAGTAAATGGACTTAGGAACTGTGTATGCAACGTATCCGCACACGACGGACGGGCAGCACGCACTACCGTACCACACCGCCGTACTGACAGTCTAGACGGCCCATTAATCTTCCACACTCGGCGCAGTTGTGTGAAGTTGCCTGTACACAAATAACGGGTACTGGGTGATCATAACTCCACTACCTCTGACCGCTTTGTCAAAAGATTGAACTATCCTGGCGATCAATAGACGTGACGGTTTATCCTTGAGTGTTTCTTTTCACCCATTGTTGATTATGTTTGGTACTAGGTTGGTAGCTACCAAGTTACACCATACATACTGCACAGTTATGAGGTAATTATTTCATCTTCATCAACGCAGGCAACAACTGGCTGCACTGCCGGCATAGTGGCAGTGACACCTTCCTGGATGTAATTGATGTGACCTTCTGGGCCAACTTCTTGAACTAAAATTCGTCCTACAAGTTAGGAACTTCAGCACCGTTAAACTATTTGTGAGTATGACGTACCAAGTAGAAGTACAATAAAATAGTGGGAAAAGAACTAAAGTAAAGCAAATGGAAATATGAAGTGTCTGACAAAGGTTAAGATAAACAAAATGAACATCGCAAACTGGTTACAATTTTGTTCATTTACTTAAAAACTGTTTATAGCTGTCACTGTCACTGAGTGTGTCTGGTGTCAGTAGTTTCAGTTACTGTTAGTGTTATTACACCGGCTGTGAGTGTTAGTGTTGTTAGGGTTACTGTATGTGTTGGACTACCACTATGTTGTGTTTAGACTTCATTGTTAAGCAGTTAAATTATAGTGACTGTAGTGTGTTGGTTTTAGTTCTGTTCTATAAAGAATCATGCAAAGACATTGACAAACATAACACAATTTTATTGTATGTTAAGTTGGGTTTATTTGCCGATTCCATTTCACATTTTTCAATTGTTTTTTTTGTATAATTTTTTGTTATTCAATAATCAAACCATGTGATATTACTAGTCCACTGTTTAGCCAAAACGTTAGGTTATTTGTTTGGTTAGTTGAGGCCACTTTTTTTTTCGAACACATTTTACGCTAGAGCATGTATATAGGCTTGCCCTTCTTCATAAATCCATGATTGACTTTTCCAATATGAATTTTTTTTTTTCAATTTCTATGAAAACAGAGTTTTAAAAAGCTACAGTAGATTTGGTGTGGAAGGATAGAGTATCCATATATATAAGCAGCAAGCATGAGAAGACGAGGAGGTGTTGAAACACAACGCCACCATGAGAGAGAGCGTCATGCCAGGCAGCTCAAACTTGTCTTACAGTGTGCTGGGCCAGGGAGCGTTGCTGGAAGTGGATCTTCGGAATGCTACAGAGAGGGGAGACCACATGGTGGTTATAAAGGTAAAAAGGACTGGGGTGGGGGACTAGACTGAGAGTGAGTCTTTGACATCATCAGTCTGTATTCATATTTTGTTGGATTAAGCCCTCTTCCAGCAATTTCCATTCTCTTCTGTCACTTTTGTCATTCTGCTCCATAGGTCTATTGCCATGTGGTGATTTCATCTCTCCATCTCCTTTTTTGTGTCTTCTTCTTCTCCTGCCTGTCCTTGGTTGCAATTCTGTAATTCTCTTGATCCATGAAGTTCTCCAGCAATTTCCATTCTCTTGTGTCACTTTTGTCATTCTGCTCAATAGGTCTGTTACCGTGTTCATTTATGTGGTAATTTCATCTCTCCATCTCCTTTGTTGTCTCCCTCCTCTTCTCCTGCCTGTCCTTGGTTGCCATTCTGTAATTCTCTTGGTCCATCTCTTGTCTTGCCTTCTTGCTAATTTCCTTGCCCATCTCCATTTCATTTTTGTGAGTACTGACTGTCTATTTATACAACCCAATAAAGAAGTAGGCCTACTTAAACTATTAAAAAAAAGCAATTAACATGGGAACTTTTATAACTTTAAATGGGTTCATAAATTCCTCGCAAAAACCTTTTATCCTAACTTGTCACCAGAAACTTTCCAATGTGTTTTTTTACAAAAAGTATTTGAAGAGTAGGGTCCCTAGGGGCCTATATTTTTAGTGGAATTCAGAAGTTGGAAAAAAAACACTTATTTGCAGATTTGATTTCAAACTGTACCTTACACTTAGCTTTTAATACTTTTTTGATAGGCCTATCTTGGCTGAATTGAGAATGGAAAATAATGTTTATTCACATATTTCAATGTGTAATGCGGAGATTTTGTTGTTAATGCTAGATATATTTAACCCATTAGGCTTAAGTTTAGAGTCATGAATAATAACTAACTGATCCCATTTCATTGCTCAGCTATAACATCATAATCTCAATTTGTCACTTCTTTGTCCTTATGGCAATACAAACATGCAGACTTTGTATTCTCAACTTACAGTTTGACTATTTAAACAGTGATGAGAAAACTGATACTGCACCTGTTTACCTAGCTATTATAAAACATTCTGTGTTTCTGCTGCAGGATCAAATAATTAATACACACGCTGTTTACAGTACCGGTATCTTTGTTGACAAAAACAGTTACCTGGGATACTTTAAAGAGCTTTTGTGTGCTGCCATTTCATGTTGAGAACAAAGACCACTTAGACTGTGCTCTTGTGGTCCGGAGTTGCAAACACGGGGAAAGAAATGTACTGTGTACTTGGTGTATTATGGAATGAAGTGGTCAACAAAAGAGGATGAAGTGAGGCACTTCAACCTTGGAGTGATATTGGCCTACTTGCACTGTGTAGAGCAAGGTCCTGTCCCCGTTTACTTACCTAGATCGTCTGTGTTTGACTCATTATTTGTCTAGCCCTGTTTTAACGAGTGATTGACAAATGTCACCTGATACAAACATAAATTTATTGTCAGTTGAACCATTGCTCTATGGTTGAACTGTATGCAAATATGGAAAACTTGAAGTGTCAAAACATTCATTTTCAGTCACTAGAGTAAGTATTTAAAATAAATTGAGATTTTAAAACAAATTCCTCAAGCTGTGGTAGAAATAAATTCTTTTGACACAAAATACTTAAACTCATGAAAATTCGATAACGTGTACTTTGTTTCAATGATTTTAAATATTAAGCCATTTTTGATAGCCTCCAGTACACAAGTTACTTGCAGGAAAACAAAACAGCATTTGTGCCCAGAAAAATTATTGAAATGAAACGGTTCAGTTGTCTGTTCAAAATATAGCACACAATGCAGTCCCTGTTTCTATGGCAACAACTTTATTTATTTATTATGCAGGTCCCTATAACGGCATGCTCTGCAGGTATAGTTGCACTGTTAACCCCATTGAAAATTAAAGGGATACACAAGTATACGTTTGTAGGCCTAATGGCTGCACAAGGCTTCATACATGTACTTCACGGTGTCAACGGAAGCAATCGCCTCCATGCCCCTGGTCATCGCCTTAGTGCCCCTTGAATAACCCATTTTGTAGTGCCCCTTGAATAACCCATTTTGAGACATGGTGGACAATGATGTTATTTGCTTTGGGTACATTTGTCTGTATACATCCAAACCAAACAGTGAACTTCTATGGTGTCCACCATATCTGAATTGCCCCCTCCAGTACAAATATAAAATTCCCTCACAGAAATACCCTCCAAGAAGGAAAACCAACCTTGCCCTTGTGAGAACAGAGTATCAGGTCAGGTGTGCTGCACTACAATCAAGGAAGTAGAAGATTGGTAGTACCGGTACAAACTTTATATTTGACTGAGTTCAGATTTCAAACCAATATCATGAAAATCAATTTTGTTGTGTTTATGATTATCAACTCTGTATTTTGTATACTTTCTATCTATCTATGTTTGCAGGTTTGACGAACAAGTACCCCTTGTCTCGTTCGGGCTTTGACAAGCAAGAATTCATGGACAATGTAAAGAATAGTGTGAATGACCAGTACAGGGAGGAACAAAAGTGTCGGACCAGTTCCCCACAGTGGCTACCAGCTGCAAACAAGGAGAAGAATCATACTGGAGAACAGCCTCTTATTTTGCAAAACTTCCTGGCTGCAAATAAAGTGAGAACCATTATGTTATACCCGCCTTACAGCGGCCAGAAATTATGACAAATGCTGCTGACATTCTAATTTTGGTTTGACTCCCCTTTATTAATGTAATACAGGCCTGATTGCTTCATACATTCTTGGAAGGGCAAGGGCATTATTAAGGCATTTTCTTCTTGATAAAGGGCTCCTCTATGAGGAAATTGTAAATTCTTACTGGGAACATTTCAAGGGCACCGAGGCAGTTGCCTTCGTTGTCTTCTTGAAGTATCGGGCCTGTACATGTATATAGATACATCCTGAGCTGGTTAACATTCTGAGCAATGTTTTATAAAAACAAATTAACATGAGTGAAATTTAATGTGGAATGAGTGCAAATTGAAGTAAAATTTGATTGTGTTCTTAAATTGTGTCAGCGGCGTAGCCAGGATCTTTTCAATGGGGGGAGGGGCTTGTGGCGGGGGGAGGGGTTTGGGGCATTGCTTTTCAGGGGGGGGGGGGCAGGGACCAAGTTTTATAATGAGTTACATGTAACTGGATTTGTTTTCATGGGGGCGCCTGAGAGGGGGGGGGGGCACCAGAGGGGGTTGGGCACTGAGAATTTATGGGGGGTACATGCACCTAGATGCCCCCCACTCCCCGCTGAAGGGTGAGCAGCATCGGTAAGATTGAAAATATAGATTTTTAACAGATTTGCACAAAAATATTGACATGGAACTAAGGTGATCATGGTGAAAATCTTCCCTTGAAATATTTTTGCCCCAAATGCAATAGTTTTTTAGCTCGAACACGTGTAGCAGCATCCTTCGCAATTCAGCTTCTCAGCTGCCAGTAAGGATGATTAGCCTCCTAAATTATTATTACTTATTAACTGCTCTGAAGCAAAACATAAAATTTATTTTTAAATTAATTGTTTTGATAGCAAGAGCAAATCGATGGTGTTCTACCTGCCCCGAGTCCACTGGGCAAGCGTCAGAGTAAGAGTGCCGGTCTCTACCGTGATGATCCAGATGCTTTCTGTCGAGGGAACAGCACTCATCAGTACCTGACTGCTACAGAGATGCCTGGACAGTCTGAAAGGCTGGTGGACTTAACTCTTGGTCGACCAACAAGAACCAGGTTTGAGATTTGAGTCATTGCATGGTGTATCATCGATATAGTTTTTGCGGCAACACCCCGTGGTATTCCAATTACTGATGATGAATGGTTTAAAGCTGATAAGAAGTTTTAAAAGTTTTATTTATCTATTGAAGGATCCTAGCTCTGTCTGAAGGCCAGGGCCCAATTTCAGAAAGTGACTTAAGCAGTAACATGTTTTTGTGGTTGGCGAAAATAAGCAGGATACCAGTCACAGATGCTACATATAACAAAGTTGAATTTTGGCTGGTAACCTTACGCCTGTAAGCATAAGGGTAGTGGGGTAATACAATTTTCCATCTGTGCTGATCACCCAATCCTTGACCAAGTGGTTCTCCTTTGACCCTGATCTGTTAAGAATCATATTATGATGCTTTCAGATCAGGTCATGTATAGCACATACCTGCACCGCACTGTTCAGGTGCGTTACTGGGGCACAGGGGCTAGCAATCCTTCTGATGTCCATCTCCTTCTCGCTACATTTTTTTCTCTTTCTTTACTTTATACATATTTTTTTCTCCTGTCGTTTTCCCCCCTTTTTTACTCTGAACTGCAGTGAACCATTTGACTGGCCTATCCAAATGACCTCTTTTTAGTCAAATACTGATGGGGCTATTGTTCACAGTTGCTTTACTATATTAAAAACATATTTAAAAAAACTTCACTTTGTTGTGATTAGCTGTTTTTGTGCAGCTCTATGAAATTGGGCCTAAATGACCACAGACCCTTATTCTATTTTGGATGAACCCATGGTCTACTGTACCTACCACAGGTTTTTGAGCTTAAGCAAACCCATATTAAAATGGGACCAGCATCTCAGCTATTCTTTATTCCCTGCCAAGGTCTGAAGCAGGCTGGTCGGAATTCTGAGATTAGCTTAACTAACTCACCAAATCTTGTGTTCCACACTTTACAGTTTATTACGTGTAAGACACAGAACCAAATCAGCACCAGGCGTGAGGCCGGTTGTAGAGGTCAAATCCCACCTACACAAACAACAAGAGATGGCAGCAAGTAAGTCGAATGTCAATAAAAATCTTTATCTGTTCTGGGAGACTTTTGAGGATGCTAGGTGGCAGCAGACTTACCAGGTATATCCATTGTTCTCAGAAGTGTGCGCATGCTCAGAACTATATAAACAATAACAATACCTGGTAATTAAGTCTGCTGCCACCTAATGTTCCAAAGGCTCCTATTACATAAAGTGCTTATTTTGAACATGTACCTACCAACCATACACAGATCCAATATAGTGTAAACTAGCCATTAATGCAATACTGTGAATGGCATGACTAGGGTAATTTGAGGTTTTTTTAGCAACTCTGAAGCAAGCTTTGTCCAGGGGTCGATTTCATCTCACTGCTCTAACCCCTAATTTTTACTTCATGTTTTGCAGAAACCGAGGATCGTCACAAAAGTGTAGAGGTTCCACAAGAGTAAGTTCCAACTTTCAAGAAATTTGACATTTTCAGTTGCCTGTGAACACGTTTTGTTTCAATCAATAGAAGGACAATGTACGCCTAGCATTCCCCTAGCGACATTTTCTACCTTGATCAAAAACTTGAATAATAATCTACTTCCTCATTTCATCATTTAACTTAGGAAAAACATTTATAGAGAGTAAAAATAGAAAACTTTAAAAGATTTGTTTTCGCTGTTTTAAAACATTGAGTTATGGTCTCAATTGTGTTACTCATTCCAAAAGCTGTAGTATTTCAAGCACATTCAAGGGAGCTTTTCAACTATACCATCATTAAACCATAGAGCTACATGGTTTGTTGTAGCTCTATGGTTAAACCGTGTAAGTTGTGCAAACCTGTAAACATTTTTTCAATCTTACCGATGTTGTACATACTCCTCAAGAGAATTACACATGGTTGTACCCTCAAGTTCACCAGTGATTGCTTTCTATTGTCCACACCATGCAAAAGGTGCAACCATCACTGACATTTTTAAAATGCTTGGGTCACTTATAATCTATTTCTCTTTATTTTTTTGTCACAGATTGTTGCCAGTAACAGACAGCCATGAAACTGTGCATCAGTTCTTAATTGGTGCTCGATATAACAGGTTTGTTTCTTGCTGATGTCTATTGTCTTTCTATCATTATGGTCAAGGTAAACAGAGTTTACAATTATGACTCCCACAAGTCATATTTAGAGGGTCTCTGAAGAAGTCCTGGAACAAACAGGAATTTTTTTTGTTTTAAATCAAACAGAAAGCCAAGACACAACAGGGTCCATCCCTAAACAGGACTATTGTTTGGAAATAAATAACTATTTTTGTACATGCTTTTATCATTATTTTCTGGTAATAAAAGCAAGGATGCCTCAAAAGCTAACTTAATCACTGTATAGCGCTCGGAAGCCTAAGGAAACCTGTAGATAAGGATGCTTGCTATCTGAACCACAAACACTAACCCTACTCTTTCACAATTAGTGTTCTGGGTCTTTTACGTGCACTACCCATTCTAGTGGGCAGGACCTACGGCTTAATGTCCCATCCGAAGGACAAAGCATTTATGGTAAAGTGTCTTGCTCAATGACACAAGTATCGCGACTGGCCAGGCTGGGATTCGAACCCACACTCTGTAAAAAAGGACTAGGCCGCTAGGCCACAACACTCCACTAGTATTTAAAACTAGTAAATAAAACCCTCCTTCAAGGATAGAAACCACAGACTACCACAAAGTTGCATACCTTCTAGGCTAGCATTG
Organism: Marthasterias glacialis; assembly: GCA_911728455.2. Classification (NCBI taxonomy): domain Eukaryota; kingdom Metazoa; phylum Echinodermata; class Asteroidea; order Forcipulatida; family Asteriidae; genus Marthasterias; species Marthasterias glacialis. The sequence goes on from OU452233.1 coordinate 16,615,464, forward strand.
GGTAAATGAGTTTGTACAGCTGGTGGAAACCCCATGGCTCGTGTACTGTGAACTAAGTCTCCACTGTCTCCTGCATGGTATTTTGTGGAAAGAGCCAGCTAGGCAGGAGAGTGCACCGATAGTAAGTTTTTTTTTAATATGAATTTTGTCATTATAGGATGAATCATCATGATGCCAAGTGCCTGAATAATCTGGGTTTGTTTGTCTCCAGACATGATCCTCTCCTCTGCTTCAAGATGACGGTACCTCCCAGAAATTACCAGCCAACTCGGCAGAAAACAAATCGTAAGTTATCCTATGCATTTTCACACAAGCTCATGGCTGCATGGGTGGCTTGTTGTAGCTGATGAGCGGTCTAATACATCAAACTCAAGTTTTGGTGGCTAACGTCATCGGAGTGTGGGTTGAAATTTCAGTCCTGACACTTGAGTCCTTTAGCAAGACCTTCTGATCACCCTTATTTCTTACCAGAATAAGGTTACCAGCCAGAATACCATGTCACACATATGGTCTGTGACTGGCTTCCTGCTTAGTTTTGCTTAGCAGAAAAATCGTAAGCAAAATTTTCTGCTCAGGCACCTCTATGTAATTGGGCCCTGCAAGTTAAATCACTCTTTGTGTGGTAAAATAAACAAGTTTGTGTTGACTACTGAAACGTGAATTTGTTGACCTGTTTTTGCATTAATAGTAATGAAAAAACAAATATCATGGAGAAAACATAATATTCAGAGGTTTTAAGAAGTGTTGTAATTCTTCTTTCAGTTCGTGGCAGTTCATCATATTCCAATCTTACAGAGAGCTGTGAGTCATTTGGCAGCTCCTCCAGTCTGAATGATTTAACAGCATCATCTGTGAGAGATCAGGAGCCACCCTCCCCTAAATCAGCCTGGGTCACTGGAACAACAGGCCATGAAGACACCATCATGGCACTGAATGGGGTCATGCGAAGCTCCACCCCTGCTCCCAGTCCATCACCAGCTAACCGCAGCCGGGAGACCTTCACGTCGAGCCACGGTGGAAGGAGAAACAAGCC